>JANSTP010061677.1:0-14130 GCA_025330745.1 Cladonema radiatum
GATTTGAGCCCAAAGTTCGGATTTTGCCCAAAAATGACCCCAAAATTTGACCTACAGGGCTGTAGAGCATTGCCATGACAAAATTGGGCGTGGTCACAAAACTTTTTGGATGAAAATGTTGCCAGATAAATTTTGTTAGAAGTTACAAAGTTTCATGGCAAAATCTTATTTAGTTTTTGTGCAATACTAAAAAAACTACAGGAGGGAGGGCGGGGGTGAATATTGCCCCACCCCCAGTTAAAATAGGGTTAAGTATAAAGTATTGAATTAACAGTTATAGAAAATTATAAAATTTTTTATTTATATTTTTAAAGTAGTAGGTAGATGACCCGGATGATAGGTAGGTATGAACGCTACCTGCAGCCCAAATCAAATGTTTCAAGTTACTTTCCTAATGCCTAATTTGTCTCAGGCTCGTTCTTTTCAGAACAGCAATATTCTCTGAAAAATACATAAATTTGACTACGTAGTGCTTTTTGATGACGTCATCACTCTCCAATGTATATTATACACAAGTCTAATGAACAAATTGATGTTTAATAAAAATATGTCATAATATCTGGATTTCAAAAAGCCTCAACATGCTTAAAATAAGCATGAAATAGATACAACTTAACACACTAAAAATCTGATGATTGCATGGGCAAACCAGAGCAAACTTTTCACAGTGCATTTCTGATGGATAGAAGTGACAAAAAAAGAAAAAATCATTTCTCTTGCAATTTGTTTTAGGTTAGCCTATTTTTCGCCATAAGTTGACTGGGCTATGGTGGGATTTTTAGAGCATTTGTTTGATAATCGGCTTGGGGCACAGGTGGTGGTTGTGTCGATTTACATTGCCGCAAAATGGTAAGGACGTCACCCATAAGTGTGATGCCCATCGTTGATAAATCGCTTTTAGAGATGTCACCCAATAATTCTCGAGTCATTTGGTTCGAAGCAAAAATGTCAGAGTAGCCATCTGATTTTTCAGAAAGCCCAATGGATGTAAACCAGGCCTTCCATTCTGCTCGCAGCGCCATGTTGAGGGTTGAGATAACAAGGTTTTTTAATTAGTATAAAAGGCACTAAGGCCAACTTTATCTAGACAACTAAGACGATAATAGAAAACATACAAGGTTATATGAAAGTATAATACTGTTCACAGAGAGCTTGAGAAATTCCAGAATCTAAATTAAAACTGCAGATCATATTGCATGTATGTTATGGCCACCTCAAAAAAAAGCGCCACCCATCCTTTGACATAACGTACCATGTCTGCCACTATGTTGTAATATGATCACCAAAAAGAAAACTATTATCAAGTCAAGATATGATGAGCCCATTCACCAGTGAAATTATTTTACAGACAAGACAAAATTACTAAAACAAATAAACATTGGCCATATAAGACCCCATACCATTTTCCTATGTATATTGCTACTGCTATTTGGCATTTTAACAATTGAAAAATCAAAGTTGTCTCTTTGGTCAAACAATGATGTGGTGTATTTATCATCTTCTAGGTATATTGCTACTGCTATTTGGCATTTTAACAATTGAAAAAGTAAAGTTGTCTCTTTTGTCAAACAATGATGTGGTGTATTTATCATCTTCTATATTGATAGCAATATCTAGAAAAGAAGCAGAAGTAATTTCATTGTTTTCGAGTTTGAGATCTATATATAAATAGCTAGTTAGCTTTTTTACTATAAGCAATTTCCGACAATTTGATTGGTAATAAAACTGTACCAAAAAGGGCTTACTAGGGATTACTATGTTCAATAACTAGCTAGCAGAAGCAGAAAAATGATGAAGTGTGTAGCTAGCTATGTATGTAGCTACATAACTATCTAGGTAACTTAATACCTACTAGCCTAGCGCTACTTTTTAGCTAGCTCTTTACTGCTTAAGCTTAAAGTCTTTATAAGTCTGCATAAAGTCTTTTCAAAGTAAAGTTAATATATATTCGAAGCTGAAAAAACTTTGTTAGACTCCAAAAAAACAATTTTATCTTTTTAAAAATGATATTTATAAGAAAAAAATCAATACAAAAACACTATCTCGCTTACTTTTGTTCAGCCGCCATTTTGTTGGGGGAAATGCTTGCTATGATCACTGACGTTAGATATCTATTTTATTTACATTTCGTTGTTTGGGGTAAGAAAAAGCGCGGGAGCTTTTTCGCAGAAGGAAATTTTCGAAGATAGATATCTATACGGGTATATATCATTGATGCAGCATTGTTTTCTCCAGTTACTTGTTCAATAAATATGAAGATATGTTTATGTATACACATATAAGATCAACAAGTTGTGCACTGCAATTAAACTTATTTCTAACCCAAAATTATGGTTTTCAAATGGATTTAGATTCATAATTTTACAACTGTTGTCAACGCTGTGTTATGCGAAGGCTCCATAAGTTTGGTTAGAATATCATTGTAACCAGTTTTATAAAACTGATCGGTACATGTTCTTTTTCTGGTGCAGCGACTATCAAATATCCTGAAAAAAGCCATATTTATCAAAATCATTGAGAGTTACACTCTTGGGTCCTCCTAGACTGGTAAAAAACCTTTAAGATCTAGCTCTAACTTTTAACTAAATCAAACAACAATTTGAGAATAAAATGAAAGACTATTAAAGGTGGATGCCTTATGGGGTAGCTATATGATTTCCATGCCTCAAGGCATGTTTTCCTTAAAATTCAAACCAAAATCCGGAAAATCCAAAGGTTTTTCAGAAATTCACTGCAATATTTTTAGTAAATATATTCCATGTAGTGTCTGAAAAAACATGAGAGTATGCTTGAGACACCTCAAGAGCTACGTACAAGGGGCTCTCGTATATGGGAGTTCAAGCCAGTAAGTGCGGCTTACCTACTGACTAAAAAATAAATGGAATAAGTGAAAAAAGAAATTAATTGCAATTTTTTTATGTGAACTTGTCCTTGAATAAACAAGGCAAACTAGATGGCTGTTTACCAAAGGTTACCATATCAAGTTTTTTAATGTCCAAACAAAATGAATCTGATATAAGTTCAATAATTTAAACTTTTCAGCCTCCCGCTTAAAAGAAAGCACGCAAGCTAATACGACTAACCTCTCGCGCTATTGTTATAAGCTCTATGTATTTTTTGATTTAAGTAAGATTTTTTTACAGTGACAATTGACGTAAATTTTCACTGCTTATTAAAGAAAAGTTTTGTTATATCAGAAACAGCATTATTATAGTTTATGGCTGTAAAATTTCATCAATCAAAAGGCGATATTACTGCAAAAATTTCAAAAATAACCCATGCTTGTTTTTTTTCACACTTTCGATTTCTAGCGCCCTACCCTTCTAACCTCATACATCCTTGAGTCGTCTTATAATTAGCAACTAGCATTTAAAATAAGTAAAAACCAAAGTTAAGAAGTACGAGATAGCAGTATATACAGGTTAGTGAATAAGTAAAAATAAAAGTTGATTTAATTGCTTCAGTTACTTAGTTCCATACATCCACATGTATATTCATTCTTCTCCTCATACGGAAAATTGCTTGCCAAATTATCCATAATTTTCTTCGCATATCAATTTATTAAATATACGTTGTCATAGTTCCTTTTTTCCACTTCTTTTAGATAAATTATATGTCGTACCTTTCGAAAATCAAATTTAACTTTTTTTAATGCTAATTAGCAATTATCTGAAGAGCAATAAAAATCTTTTTTTTCAAAGAAGGAAGAATCTTCAAAGTTTCTTGGGAAAGTAAAATTTATTGATGGTTTTTAATAGTTCTCCAAAAAGTTGCTTTTAAAGATCTCAGTATACTCTTCTTGGGACACCATGTTCATCAAGAAATCGACCTTTGAGATAATTCCAGGATTACTTATCTGAATCTGATCCCAGGTTTAAGAATCCTACCCCATCTAGGTATATAGTTTTAATTGTAAAAAGCTTTTTATTAAATTTAACATACCCGACCTCCGTCTTAAAGAACGTAAATTAAGAACGTGATTTTTGCAATGTTCTTGAACAATATTTAAAAAACCAACTTTCATTCAAGTAAATAGACACTCCTCCACCTAGACTAGATCTGGTCCCTCTTACACAAATCCCGCGCAGGAAAAATCACACGGGAAGAGCCGCGATTTGAAAAAGGTATTATTGGATCTTGCAAAAGTGAAAAAAATGGCGTACGTAACAGTAATCCGATTCCCGGAATAGGAAATTGGACTAGATTTCTAGTCTAATGTAAACATAAATATTTATATCTGACAAGCAATTTTTCAATAGAAATTCGATAATTAAAAAAACTGGGAGTTGAGGGCTGTTAAGCCGGGGTCAGTAGCCAGGGCCGTGGATCTTGAACTCTCCAGAAATGTTATTGTTGTTTAAAGTTAACCTTATCTGAGGCCAGCTTTTTTGAACTTAGGATAAGCGGGGGGGGGGTTGCCCGCTTTTCACTTGACCGCTTATAAATCCACTTATAGTGAACCAATTGCCACCAAACTTGGACCAACAAAACTTCAACCTATTAGCTACCCATCGGCGTCATCACGTGACCAAAAATCATTAGTTGAAATCTCTTTTTAAGTCTCGATTTTTGCTAAAAAATCAATACCTTAGTGAAATGATGACGTCATCACAAGATTTCAGGGCCTGGGGGGTAAAAAATTTTTTCATCATTGTATTCCCAATAACAAGTTAGGTAGGTACTGAAAATTTCAGCTTAATACCTATTACGGTTCCGGAGATATTCAGAAAAGTTTCAGCGCGCGGGCAAAAAAGCAAATTCAAGCGAGTATTAACCAAGTATGAGGCATCATGCTGATTTTATGAATGATCTTCAAGGATATCCAGTTGAATTATGAGCGCATGAGCGATTATCTAAATCATATTTAGAAGAAATGTATTATTACTACCACATATAGCAGTAAAAAGGTAGGGTGGAAAAGTAGAAAAGGTAGGATCCAACTGGATATCCTTGAAGATTATTCATAAAGTCAGCATTAAGCTGCGTACTTGGTAAGTACTCGCTTGATTTTATATTTTTATTTCATGAACTCCTGCGTGGTTGGATTATGAGACTTTAAAGTAAGCTATACGTGGTATAGTTTGGAAGTGTCAAATACAGTATAAGAAGGTGATGTAACAGTGTGAGAAGTAAGACAGCAACAATTACCATCAATTACAATTTCTTTTGGACAAATGACCTCAACAATTGCGCGTCAAAATCTACATTAACACTATTACTACCAATTACACTAATTTTTGATTTTCCCCTCTTGGAGTGTTTCAGAACATCTGAAACAGTAAACTAGACCTGTACTTCGCTGTAGACCATACCAAGTGTTTTAAATTTATGAATGCTACTGATTCTTTGATAATATACCAACATTCTTTGATAATATAACATACCACTGATAATATACCAAGAAGGATGGCAAATTTTTGAGTTATCTCTTTAAGGTTCAAAAACTTGTTTTCGCCTAGTCTCTCTATGTAGGTAAACAGATCATCTGTGTTCCATACATTAGTATATCTTGGAACTGAAGGTCTGTTGTTGCGCACACACAATGGATGATTTGAGTAGTAGATAGTGCAGATCTAGCATTGGCAACTGCACTGTAACCAACGCCTGTTTTATATATTTCAGCTAGAAAATCTAAAACAGGTTCTATAGCTGGGTTAAGGAAACTGATATTCCTTGAATCACAATTTTCTCTCCATCGTCAGAGTGGAGTTTGATTTTGCTTTTTGATTCCCTCCCGTCATAAGTCTGATATAAGGTTTTTAGTTGTTTCTGAAATATTGACACCTCTGAGCGTTTGCCTGACACAGGCAGCACTAACAGGCTTAAAATTTTTGCCATTGGGTGTATTTTTTCCCGAATTGGGGAGACTAAGCAGCTCTTTGTTTGATCTCAGAAGTAACGGCATCCTGCATACTATTTGTGTTGCTTATGGAAACGAAACTTGTGTTAGCTAATTCCGTTTTTGTTGGCTAAAAGGGAGTGTCGTACTTAAATTCATTTTTTCAAAGTTCAGGTCAATTGAAAGAGCCTCTTGCATGTTTAACCCTATTATTCCGCCACTTTGCCATATTATCGCTAATTACTCACGAACTACAAAAGAAGATGCAAAGAAACTTTATGACTTTTCATAAAGTTTATATAGGAACACTTGGATGAAAAATAATTTGGGTGGGTACGCCCATGTTGGGCGTGGCTACGCTCTTTTTGACAATCGGTAAGGCCATTTTTTGGTCCAGTTCCGGAAAAACACGAATACCTGAAATTTTTCAACACATCGTGAAACTACTTAGAATCAATAGACATTTGCTGAAAACCGTATGAAAAAACCTTTTTTCGTTCTTCAGATATGGATTATCAAAAATTGGGCATTTTTGGCTAAAATTTTGGTAAATTTTCATTGGAGCTTTTAGAAAAATGATGACGTCATCACATATTGATGACGTCATGAAACCAAAATGATACCAAAATGTTCACAAAGGGTTGTTCTAATAATGTACCAAGTTTCATGGTAATTAGATAAGTGGTTTAGAAGTTCTGGAGGGGGGGCGGAATTTTCGTTGTTGCGATATTTAGAATTAAAGTTTTTAATAGTATCGGGAAATATGCTTAGTTGTGATGTCATCAAAATGAATCCAATATTTTGAGAAATTACAAAAATGGATAGTTAAAAAACTATAACAGATAGTTTCATGAAATTTTCAGTAAAAAATCCTGGACACTTACTTGGAAAAATTTAGTCGAGTTTTTTTGGGAAATGTACCTGGGTAACTAGATCCAGACCCATTTCGAAATCATGTCTGCACATTAAATCTCAAAAGCTATGTTTTCTCAATGGTTGAGACAAACTTATTTGAAATCAGAAGCATTATAGTTTTTTCAAAAGCAAAGATTTATCGCGCAGATATTTTTCCATCCCCATTTATTGTCGTGTCAGCAAAAAATGAAAAGGGACTGGGACGAGGAACAAGTTCAAATTCTGAACTTAATTTATTAATTTTCTGGAAGTGCATATAATAAAGAAGATTCCATGAAAATTTTGTTTTATAAAATATTACAGATACTGGGATATTGTAGCTTTTGTATGTCAGCATTTTTTGTTTCATCTTGATGACATCACAGCTGGGCATGCCCAAAAATCTTTAAACCTAAATAGCTCTTGAAGGACAAAAGATTTTCCGATTCTGTAAAGAGATTGTTTTATATTTAATTTGAACTTAAGTTGTTTTTAAGTACGACACTCCCTTTAATAATTTTCTTTATAGATCAGTTCACAATGTTTACATTTTCTGCGATCGACTGACTCGCCCCAAGCCTCTGAAAATATTTGAGGAGGCAAGAAGCTCGCTAGCGCTACTAGTGCATATGCTGGTAAGAGAAACAAGCTTCGAATTAGAATGAAGAACCAAGTTATATGAATAGAAATTTCTTCTGGCCCAATATTTTGAGTATTTGTTTAACATATGTCAAGATGAAATGCTATAGATGAGCTTTTAGGTAGTCTGTCACTTAGCCTTAGCATCTCGTTGACTGCTGAAGTCGCTTCATTTGTCATGTGACAATGATGTAATGTAAACAATGCGAAGGGGTTTATTGTCCGTCCAATTAATCTAAAAGGAGGGAAAGCATAGAAATGTAATTTCTCCCAACTTTGAGAAAAGGGATTAACAAAGGAGTACTTAGGATCTGGTTTCCATGAGCAAAAACATGGAGTTTATTGTTGAGTTTACTCGCAAAACGTTCAATATCAGGTTTTGGAAACTTCTCACAAATTTCATAAAATATGTTTCAGTTTAGTGACCATTCAGTATTATCATGGACACACCTTAAGGTCATATCTGCAATTTGATTTTCAGATCCTGGAATATGAACAGCTGATAACCAGATATCCCTTGATATACACCAGTGCCAAATATCTTTAACAATGTTATTGCAAGAGAAAGATCTAATACCCCCCGATATTGTTGACATAAACTACTGCAGTAGTATTGTCTAGCATTAACCTGGCATGAGTGTTATGACATTTCATACAAAGAGATTTTATAGTGAAAGAAGCAGCAAGCAGTTCAAGGGAATGAATATGCTCACACTTTTCAATATCTGGCCATCTACCACCAGTATTGGTTGTCCCATCTGTTCCTCCCCAACGTTTAAGGCTGGCATCACTGTGCAATGTAATTGCTGGCTTAGGCATGGTTATGTCACATGAAGCTTTTGTGACATTGTCAATCCACCATGTGAGATCTTGCCTTATGTCATTTGTAATGTATAATTTAGCTTCAAAATCTCTATTATTTCTCCATTACTAGAATTTTGACATATTCTAATGATCTGTAGTGCAGTGTCCCAAATTGTACCGCAGACAATGCTGCTAACAGGGTACCAATAACTTTGAAAAGCTACACTACAATCATTTAATCTTCTTAATGATAGGCACGTGTCTACTATCTTGGTGACGTTTTCATTTGTGAGCTTGATAGTCATATTTTGGGATGATATGGCAAAGCCTAAAAACACTATTTCCTGGGAAGGATATAATAATGGTTTATTAGGGTGAATAGTAAACCCTGAATTTTGAAGTAGGCTGACAGGTTCAATAATATTTTCATAACAATCACTAAATGTATCTCCTTGTAAATAGGAATCATCAACATATGCTGCAGAGCTGTGGTCATTAGCCCTCAAGGCTTTAAAGGAGACCTTTAACAACTTGGTAAAGTTTCTGACAGCTGGATCATAGCCATTGGGCAAGGCCTTGTAATAAAAACAGTTATCAAGAAAACCAAATTCAAGAAATCTCCTGTGTGGATACCGACACTATGATAAGCATCTTTTAAATCTATAGATGTCAGCCATACATTTGGCCGAATCATATCAAGCACATCATTTAATGATTCCATTTTTATATGCTGGTAATGAACATATTGGTTTAACTCCTTGAGATCAAGGATCATCCTATAAGTGCCATCCTTCTTAGATGTGACAAAAATCTGGGCAATAAATACTTGATAGTAGTAGGAAAGTGGCGGTGCTGCCACAGGCCAAAGGTGAGTAAGGCATGCCTAACCTCCCGCTGTGCCTCTATTGAAATGATGCCTGCTAAGAACTATGGGTTTCTAGTTATGCTTGATTGATTTTGCTTATCATTAAGCATGGTGAATGAGAGGAAATGCCTAAAGAACCATGTGGCAAACGAGAAAAAAATAAAAAATACTGAATAGTGAGTTTTTAGGTGATTGTATGCTTGACTGCACACTCGTTTGCCACATGGTTCTTGAGGCATTTCCTTTCATTCTTACATTTTAGTTCTCTCAAAACCGGTTTTGCAAGCCAAAGTCAATCGAGCGTATCGAACGACGCTTTGTGGGTTCAATAGAGGCACAACGGGAGGTCTGGCATGCCTTACTCACCTTCGGCCTGTCCCAGAACCATCAGTTTCCTACTACTCTTGATTGATAAAGGGGATTTGTTCAATAACGCCTTTCTTTAAGAGCTTATCAATTTCTTTATTAATGATTTCTATTTCGGAATTCGAAAATTTTGCTCTTAAATAAGATATGGGCATAGGTTTACACATTATACATGAAGAGTTTCTATGGACCGATTTTTTCATCAAGAGAGTCTGCTTAACTAATTGTCTCTCTTATCTCTGTTGAAGATTGATTCCTTAATTAATCGTTTTAGATTTTGGAATGCTTACTATAACAAGTAGTTTCTGCAAATAGAGAAGTTTTTAAAATGTATAAAAATATGCAAGCAGGTAATGCAAGATGAATAGCAATAGTAAAGTATTTGAAATCGCATTTATTGGTCGTTCCATGGCTGTTCATATGCAATGAGCTGGTCCGGCAAAGTGGGCTAGCTCGCTTAATTGAGATGAACTATGATTCGCTCTCACATGAATGCTTTTGATCTCCCTGCTGTGGTCTGACACAAATCTATACACGGCTTGATAAAACATTTTAATATGATTGAGCATGCGTAAATCACGACGCCATACAGTTTTCAAGACGACTTTATCATTTTCCATAAGACCTTCTGATATTTTCTTTTTGAAGTAAGGTTTTATCAAATCTACCTGACAGGTTTCAAACAAATAGACCCGTAATAGGCTTTCTTATTTTTCAATATATTTTGAAGCTATTAAAAGTTGTGTTTCGCTTAAGAGGAGATTTCGCTCGATGAGAGGGGGATGGGTGTTGCTTAGGATCAAGAAAGGCAGTCCACTTGAAGAATGATTCTCATAGCAATTGGGCTAGCTATATGAATAGTTGTTGTTGAATATTCCTAAGAAGTTTAGAAAATTCTAAATGATGAATTGATCCAGATAAAACGACGCCAATCTCAGATCAGCAATCAGTAAACAATAATGCTAAGATTCGGATTGTCATAGGAAGCAAAGCAATGAATCAGTTTTTCAGTATCTATGGAAAAACTATCGAACAAACTTTTTTAGGGAATATTGGTTCGTTTTGACCTGTTCTATGTGTTCTATGTTTAAATTCTTACTGACAAACATTTCGATTTATATTCAATTAACAAATACTAATCCATTTATATTAAAACTTAATTTGGGTATAAAATAGCCGAAATAGCTGTTTTAGAGAGACCAGATATTAACAATTTTCTTGGCCGGCAACCGGTAGCGGCCGTTTAGGAAAGTGACTGCTTTTTTAGCCCCCTCAATATACAATTTGTTCCTACGGGCCTGGCTGTACTGGTTATTGTTTGAATCTAGTTATCCAAATCATCTCCAAATAGGAGAGAGGATTCTGGTGGGACATTGTTGATCAGCGGTCTAAGTTCTGGTCTCAAATTTGTACCAATCACTTCCCGCCTACGTTGATCTATTGATTAGTGTTGTTGTCCCAACAAAACAAGTGCATCAGTGTTTGCTACCATTGCAGAATTAACACTAAAGGGACAAGTATTGGGGGTTGCCCCACTTCTCTTTGTCTCATGTAATTTAGCTAACTGGTCGATACGATGGAGAGCAGATTTAAGAAGGTTGCTTTTGATTTTTTGTAAATTTAAATACGCGCTAAGTACATATGGCTTTAGTGTAGTCCAGATTTCTGCATTACACTTCTTTACTTCAAGAAACTTCAAGTTTTCTGGGATGACATGCTTATTTAAGCGTTCTTTCAGCTTTTCTTCAGACAGCTGGCTCTGCCACATGCTCTTAATTTTGACAGCTATTTTCTCATTGACGGTTGATCCGTATTTTTTAGCTCCAGAACATTCAGAGGCCACCGTAGCTAATAGGTCTTCATCGTTAGAATCACTTGAATTAGTTACTTTTGGAGCCTGTTCATTTGTAAGTGCGTCAATACCTCGCCTAATATCATCTTCATCGAGGCTCAACTCTCCTCGGTCAATATTATCTTTGGAGGATAAAGGAGCTGCACCGGTATTCGGAATTTCTTTTCCAGCAGAATTTTCTGCATTAATGGAGGATTTACATTTAATCTCTGCTTAGCTGGTGGTGGACCTGATTTTGAACGTAAGATAGCAGAAGTCAAATTGTCTGACAAGGTGTTAAATGATTCTGCAAGCGAATTGCGTAGCCCAACCTCAAAGTTTTCAGTTTTCTGCTGAGAATTTTGTAACACTACTGACATTTGTTGCTGTGTTGCTACTATTTGCTTTAAAGCTTCAGACAAATCAAAGAAAGCTTGGTTATCTGCCATTTTACAGTGAAATTATACCAAAGATCTAAGAAGATATAGATAAACATTTTTACCAACCACCCTCTTCCAAGCTGATTCAAAAATAACGCCTTGCAATGATTTAAAAAATCGCGCATGCGCTCTCGTAATCCAACTAGATATACGCAGAAGATTGTGAAACAAAATGTAGCTAACTTTTGTTTAGAAGCTCTTTTGCTTAACTTGTTTGAAGGTGGAGATAAAGGATAAATAAACGGATATTTGCAACATTCTTACAATTTTTGGGATCATGTACCAAATCCGGGCACCACCCAAATAAAGTTAACTCCATGTACTTTTATTTAAACAAAGTTATCTTGGGCTAACCCTTTTTTTATTAATCCCTTGATAATTAAAGAAATGCTCTGTACCACGGATTTTTTGTTTATATCGTCCACGTTTTATAGTAGAAACAATTAATAAATGACTAACTTGTTTGTTTCTTCTAGTGCCAATTTTTATTGATTGAAATTTGAGAAATTGGCTAAGAAACTTTTGGAACAAAACTAAGAACTAAACAATAGCTAAGAAACTTTTGGGACTAGTTCTAATTCTTTGTTGCTTTTAAAAAAATCATGTAGTTCAAGTCACGTGAGAACGGAAGAAATCAATTTTTTAATTACTTTTTGTCTACCGAAAGCTCCTAGTTATTAGCTTACAAGGAGGCGAAGGGGGGACAGCAACCTCCGGCGTAGGACCTTAACGGGGCACTCTTTTGCTCTGAATAAGTTGAAAAAAGAGAGAAAGCAAGTTCTAAGGCAGTAAGAGGCAAAAAATCCCGTTTAAGCTTCCGGGCACAATTAAAGTTTTGTAACGTCACTGAGCTCTCTTAATAGCTGCTTTTAGCTGCTTTTTTTAATAGCTGCTTTTGTCCGAACAGTGGATAGAAAAATAATCCCTTAACTTAATCCTTTCAACTTTTATAATGACAATACAGCTTTTACGATTAATCTGACAATAACTACAGTTAGCAAATTTCTGTTTCGCAAAAAAGCAAACGACTTTCTAAAAGTATATCCTCGTTCGTAAAACTCAAGAAAATCGGAATGGCTCGCATTTGAAATTCTTTTGATTTTGATGTTTGTACATTTACTGTTCACATGTCACCAACATTGGCTTTTACTGCTACTGATGTTTACGGTAAGATCATTGTTATTAACGATATTCAAACGGAGAAAAATAGGTTTTACTAAAGTTGTATCAGATTATTTATTATCCTTGTGATAATTACATGTTGATCAGTAATTCACGTGCCTTACAGAGGAAAATCAGAGATATCTGATAACCAATATACATTTCTGGAGCAATGGAATATTTCATGTTATGTAGACGTATTGAAGTTTAACTCGTGTACAGATATTCCAATAGACCAAGCCCACAATGACGTCATTTTCATCTTTCCGACAGTGGAACTTCAACTAACCTCTGTAACAACGGCCAGTAGTAAAGGTTTCTGCCGAAATTTATGGTCAAAATCTTTTAACAAAACCTCTATAAAACGGTCAGCCCCACACAACGACCAAACGGCTAATTTTGAAGTCCCGCAGTCAGTATTTACCTTTAATTAACGGTCATGGTTGCTATTAATAAAAAAGAAATATGTAATAAATGTTATATATTTGAAAACTAGGATAATGCATTATCCTAGTCAGCACATCCACACAAAAGCTAACTGGTCGATCTTTGAAACAGTTTTTGTCAACTATTGAATCGCTTTTGGACTGTTGTGGTGTGTTTTACTGGTATTTCTTTTCCTAAACCAGCTCCACGGTTTACTCTTTTGCGGGTTACTGTACATTGTATGGATGCATCAGGTAGGGAAAGAAACTTGGACAGAGCGTAGCTCAGTGACAAAGAGACATGCCCAACAGTCAACGAATCGCATATTACAGACACAGTATTTTCGTCATGTTCATTGCTGGGCTCGCGCTCACAATCTAATACCTCACCGTATGATGGCTTCCAAATCGACATATGCACATGGAATCCTCCTATATAAGAACTGAATGAGAATCTCCTTTCTCAACGCTTTTCTTCCTTTAGAAGGATAATTTCCATAGCCTCGTCAGCATTGTTAATCATGAGATTCAACAAAGCTATATTTCCTTCAGGCGTGTGAACACAAAATTAAGAAAATGTAATACTCTTTAGCAAAAGAGATAGAATGTTTTTATTTTTAACTGATTCGAATGTTGCTTTTTTTTTTTTTTTTTTTTTTTTTTTGTTCGAACGTTAGCAATTTTAAAATCAAGGATCAAAACGTAAACTTTAACGCATATAAAGAGTTATTTGTAAAAGCATTGAGTATTGAAGGAAAAATACACCCCTGATTCAGTGGCCCGGTGAGTCCCTGGACGGTGTCTGGCCCGGTGTATATTTGGGCCCAATTTTGGCAGCCCGGTAATTTTTTTTGAAAAAATGCCCG
>JANSTP010061788.1:0-10117 GCA_025330745.1 Cladonema radiatum
TTGATAATTAATTGCTGAAAAATAAATTTTGTAGGTACATAAAACATAAGGAAACTTCAACTAGTGACCTAAAAGATACTTATAGAAATTGAACATACTAAATTGAGGTATACTTTAACAACCTTTAACAAGATATCTCTCTGAAAGAAAAATATATAAATATCATAGTTTAAATAAAATTCTTTTCGACAGGGATTTTTCCAGAGGTTTTTGGTAGTGGCCATTTTTTAGGAAGACTGAATCAGTTTTGAGGAAAAGTGTTCTGCAGAACAAAAGCGGAAGTATTCTGCATTCAGGTTCAATGTAATTTTTTCTATGATGATTTCAATACGCAACCTATAAATTATAAATTCTTTTTTCAAAAGAACAAAAAATACAAATGCTTCTAACAAATTCCAGACAAAAATAGTGGAGTTTGTGTAAAAACTTGGAATTTCTTCATTTTTTTAGGATTGAGTTTTAAAAACTCAACTAAGATTGAGTTCTTGGGGCTGTTTTCCGGCCTCAGGATATCTTTGGAAAAATCCTTGCTTTTCGCCTATCCATGATAGATTGAAAAAAGGCTATAACAATCGTTCTGACTTCAAGAAAATCTAGATATTAAGTTTTTCAGTTTCAAGGGTATATTATCGGGTAGGGCAGGTTACAGAAAAATATAAAATGTGTTAGTTGAAATCGAAACTACCTATTTACAATAAAACAAAAACGTAGCGAATATTATAGAGTATGTACAACAATGATGGAACATGTGTGAACTTCTATTATGGTACAAACACTTTGCTGCTACGCTTCACCTAAAAACAAAGCAACTTAATAAGCAACACAAATAGACCGATGAGAAAATAACAGGCGCTGAAACTAGAGACCACAAAGATAGAGCAGATCAGCAAGAGGCAATGGATGCAATGAAATGAATGGGTGCAAAGAAATTTTACGCTTGTAATTTAGTCTATTGGTCCATTAGTATAGAAATAGAGACTTATATTTTAATATGGATTTATTTCAACCCACTGCTGTTAACCTAACGCCAACATGAGGAGGTAAGTTTTCTTTAAATGGGCAAACAGAGATCCTAGGGGGGGGGGGGAGGATGTAAGTAGAATAGTAAGAATTATAAATGTAAAAATGAAAATAGATTTACTTATGTAAAGAGCCAGACTGCCAGGACCTTTCCATAGGAAGTATAGATAGTAATGACCACTAGTTTTGATGAAAGTTCACCAACAGTCACAAACTGTGATTTCACCACCCAATGGGGACCCTCCCCCGGGAACCCAACAATATACCCTACCCCATATGACAATATTTTTATGAAAAACTACCTCCAATTGGACCTGATTGCTTTTCTAAGAAAAAAAATTTAATTATGAACACCCTAGGAAAATACCCTTGTACTTTTACTTTAATGAAAATGTTGATACATGGCAGCCAATTTTCTACTAAAATTTACAGATACTTGAATAAAAATAACAATATAAACAAACAGTCTCTGGGCATTATTAGAGTTCTGAAAGTGGCAATTATTGTACAAATTCGTTCCAAACAGTTGTCACTAATTAGCTAGTATCTAAGGCAGGAAACAGTCAACAAAAGGGCAGCAGTAACACATGAAATATTATTTAAAAACATTCACAAGTTACATTTACATTTTACGGCATATTCCATCCAAAACAGAAATACTCATATTCACATAACAAAACCCAAACGTTGGAGCACAGGCAGCTTTGTATTAAATATGCTACACCTACAAAAATACAATGTGAAGTGGACTACATGTGAAACTAAAAATTAAAAATAAGAACAATAAGATAGAATGATGTGATATTTGATTTAGCATTAAAGGTAGTGTAAAGCTTAAACATGACACGAAATAAAAGCACGCTAAAAAATCCAAAAAAAAACTCATAATTTACGCTTTTCTCTTCAGGGACAGCAAGCATGTTTGGCTGTGTTCACCATCTTGGAATTTTCATAATTTTTGCTCCTTCTCGAAAACACAAATTAATTACATACATGCATCATTGGATTATGACGTAGACAGTAAGCAATTGAAGATACAAATCATAATTGAAGCATGAAAAATTAATTACATTTTATTACGGCTTTAATTATTTTCTTTAAATAATTTCATAAACATTTCTTAATGATCTCAAAGAATTAAAACAATTTACATGTGCTAGCTTGCTTTCCTTGTCATAATACATAAATTAGTTTTATTAATTATTGCAGCTTTTGCCCTTTGCCGAAAGAAGCTTTGTAAAACAGGAAAGCCTGATTTTAAGACATTTTTTAAAATTCAAACGCTTAAATCAGCGTATGAATGCGTAGAAACGACGTTTCCAAACAACGTTTGAAGCATTTGAATTTTTTAATCAAACGCCTAAAAAAAGTGTTTGAAAAAAATAAAAAAATTATTATCAAACGCAATACAGAGCGTTTGAATGTGTTTGACATTTTTATTTTCAAACGCTACTAGCCGTTTTTCAAAAACGCTTCTTCAAATTATGAAGCGTTTGAAACGTTTGTCACAAAACACAAACATTTGTAAGACTATTTTTCTTTCTCAATTGATGATCACTTTTTTCTCTCCAGGTATGACTGCGAAATTATTTTAATCTCTGTGATACTCTACAACAAAATGAACCTTTTGTATTCTCTACTCACTTAATGAAGTGATACAACTTTCATTTTTAATCGTGAAGCAGAATGACATGAAGAATCGAAAAATATCTTGTTCCTTAAACGATGTCTATGTCTTTTTAAAGCCAAGTAACAACCCAATGGACGAAGAAATATCGTATTTACTGTTTCTAAAAGTTTACCCATTGATCTTTTAAAGTCTTAAACGAAGCAAAAAACCAGAAAAAAGCGTTACAAAGAGTTAGATAACCTTGCCAATAGGATTTTTAAAGTGTTAAACGAAGCAAACAAAAAGACCAAAAAATAGCGTAATAAAAAGCTAGATAACCTTACCGATTGGATTCTTAAGCCCTTAACCCTATCTGGACTGCTGGTTTTCCTAAAATAGCTCCTTTTGTGTTATAGATAGAGCCGTAATTTTTTGTGACTTTTCCTAAAATTTTATAACAAACATTTTGATAAAAAAATTTTTCAAAAATATATCGGACAGCGGCCATCGTGGGCGATTTTCGGACGCCGGTCGGTCAATTTTTTTCCAAGAAAAGCCTAAAAACCTGACTTTCAGCATGATTTATCAAAAAACCGTATGATATGTGAAACTAGACCAAAAATATGACATTTTGGTGAAAACCGCATGTAAAAAGCTCTTTTGGTTCCAATTTTATTTGAATTAAAAGGTTTTTAGCCATTTTTCCCTATTTTCGGTCGGACCTGATTTCGGGAAAACGATGACGTCATCATTTAGGAATGACGTCACAAAACCATTTTGGGCTCATTTTGTTCCTTATAGGTTGGTCTTTCTCTGTGTAAAAGATTATTGAAAAATACCTTCTAGAACCAGAGTTCTGAAGGGGGGGCGGACCCCCTCCCCCCCGGTCCTGAGAAATCAAAAAAAGCCCGGTCCAGATAGGGTTAAACAAAGCAAAAAGAACAGAATAAAACGTTACAAAAAGCCTAGATAACCTTGCTGATGGGATTTCTAAAGCATTAAACGAAGAAAAAAGACCAGAAAATGGCGTTATCAAAAACTAGATAACCTTGCTGATTGGATTTTCACAGAATCTTAATTCATTATAAGTAGGAGAGGGGGGAGGTATTTCTTGAATAACAATTTCTTTAGTTTTTGCTGGTCTGGTTGATACTAGGTGAGCCAAGTCTCGATATTTCACATATGAGCAGGGATATAGGTGTGAAAGGAAAGGTCAACCAGACTTCCTAGGGGGGTATTTTCTCTTTCATACGGAGTGGCTCCACTACAGTAGTGCCTTCGGAGCCGAGGATCTGTAGTAGAGGAAGCTTGCTTCCTAAGGGTGCCGTATAAAAGAGAAAATGTCTCCCCAAAACTTCAGATTTTTCTAACAGGGAGAATGTTATAAACAATATGACATAAGCTTTCCTGTCGAAGCATAATGAATATAAACATAAATTTCTCAATTTCTTTGGACCGTTCCTTGTCTATACAAGTTTTTTGCCTTTAAATGCATTTTTTTTTTTCAGAAAAACACTTTTAGCAAGCCTTTGATTCTTATTCTGTTAGAACATTTATTTTTCCTTCTGCTTCAAATGTAAGAAACTGAGCGTTTGATTAGAATTTGAAATTATAAGTCTAATAATTCAAACGCTTGTAGCATTTTAAATGTGTGCGATTGAAATGTTTGGATATTCAAGCGTTTGAAAACGTACAAACTCGTTTGAGAAATTTGCAGTGTTTGATTAATAATCTTCAAACACTTAATAAATTTCATTGCCGTTTGTATTAAAGCGTTCGAAGCATTTCAAACGCTGTTTGTTTGCGTATGAAAGTGTGTTTAAGCGCTAAACTAAAACATCCCCTTTTTCCTATCGAACGACACATATCTAATAATTTTGTCTAAAAGAAACCCATTTTATAATATTTTACATTATAGATGAAATGCTATGTATTATAGACGTTTCTTTGTAAACCTAAAATGAACTAAACATATTATTGATGACATAAATCCTAATCACCTTGTAATGGTGACTACTTTGTTGAACTTCTTCTCTGTTATATCAACCATGGTGTCAAGTTTAAGCTTGCAAAGGTGCATCAACCAATAATGTTGTTGGCAGCCATCGTCAAACATTTTTATGAATCCCCTAAAATTCAAATCCAGCAATGGGAATCAAATACTTGAGATTAAACAAAGGCTGAACACCCACTTCCTCTAATTAATTCCGAAAAAAAAAGATTGATTTGTGTGACACCTGTGATTTCCTTATAAGTTGCTTCCATTGAGTTCGAAGAACGAACTACAGAGCTGACTTTCCACCAAGCCACAGAAGTACTTTCGTTTCCACAAAACAGTGCAGTCAAACATGTGGCAAAAGTGGTAAAAATCAGTAAAAGAGTCTAAAAATCTTAATTTTTTCCTAAAAATATATTAGCAACCATTATGCAACCTTTTTCTCTTGTTGAGTACACTCCTATAGAATGGAAAACATAAGGACTCACTTGATGCATGGATGTTAATTCTCAAATATCTTTTAAAAACAGCTATTTTAATATCATTTTAGTGATACTGCCTGCTTTATTTCTTCTATAAAAACTTTCGTGAAAATTAAAATGATATAAAAAATATATTTTTGTATCAAAATAAGGTTGAAAAACCAATATAAAAATAGTTTTTGTTGGTATTGAGTTTTGAAAAAAAGTTGCCGTACTGTTTTTGGCTTCAATTTTGTAAACTGCAAGAATCCAGAGTCGGCTCTCTAATTTGTTCTTTGACCTGAACGAGTTACTTTATATTTTTTAAGCACTTTTTGTACTTTTTGAAGGGCTCTTTTTGAAGGGCCATCCTAAATAGAAGAAATACACTATGTAAGAACATTAGTAACAACATACCTTAAAAAAATATGTATGGTCCTGTATACTATATTCCTGAAGCAATGTCCCAACATCTCCAAAACATAGTGCAGACCATTTTAATTCATAAGATGCAATACAAGAACAAACATTTGTTATATTGTGATTCTTCATCATTGCTAAATTAATGCATTCATTCATTCATTCATTAATACCACCAATTCATTAATCATGTGGAAAGAAGTTTCACATTCCAAAAGACAGTCAATAATTCTTTATTTATTATTCGATAAAACTTTTCATTATAAACTATTTTCTATTATTATATTAAAAAATCATCTGTATATTCAGTGATGGAAATAGAAGAAAAAATCTTTTGTAAATCAAAAATATCATAATCATAATTAGGAATAATAAAATTTAAAAACTAAAAAAGAAATTAACAAAGGGAAATAGGAACCAATAAATAAATCCAGGAAAGACAAGCATGAAGAGTTGATTTTAATATTTTTAATATTTGTCAAGAGTGATCAGAAATTTAAGTGTTAAAAAAATATCAAATTAATCCTGGTATTTCATATGTCAAAACAAGAGAGAGTAGTAAAAAAAATTTGAAGGAAGTAAAACATGAGAAACAACAAGACAGTATAAAATTGTGCAATCAAATTTCTTAACTTGAAAAACAAAATAGCAAAAGGCAAAAAGCCAAATATAAAATTAAGGTATCAATAGTACAAAAGCCATGCCCATTGGTGGATTTAACAGAATACATTTGACAGAATATGGAAATTTATAGTGTGATCGGGTTCTTTTGGGACATGAAAGGAGAAATTTGACAAAAAAAAACACCAATTTTGGCAATTTTGCCATTTTGCAGCTATGCCACTTGCATCAAATATTTTGTTAGCATGTTTTCTCAAAGAATGTTCTCTTTGTATATCCCTTATGAAAAATATCACTGGGCAAACAAGAGATTAGACAAAACCAAGGGTAACAATGTCTATAATGGCAGTGTTAAGCAATGACAAGCAATGTCTATATTAAATATGACATAATTTATTATTAGAAAATACAATAAAAATATTTACAAGAAACTTTCACCCATATTAATTAGAACTAAAAAATTGCATGAAATTCAAAAATATAAATCTAATATCTATTTCAATATTTCAGATTTCAAAAAACTATTCTAAATGTAATCAACACAAAATAAATGAAAGCATCTTAAATAAAAAATAAACTTTGTTTCTTGCTTTATTAAAACTTCATAATTAAAGAAATTGTAAGAAGGAACAAATAAAGTTGAGTATCTTCCTTGCATGAATATCCAATGTTTTGATTATGGGTCAAGTTGGTCATATGTCATGTTGGTCATGTTGGTCATGCTTGCCCTCAAAATTCACTTAAACACTCACGAAACGCTTCTTGCTTTGTGAGATTTGCAATTAGTTAATAGCAAACAGATAAAACAAAGACCTTTTTTCTTTTACAAAGATTCGACAAATGTGTTTCTATATTTCATTGTCATACAAAGAAAGATTTTGATAACAAAAATGAGACAAAAAAAGCTTAAAGTTATATCAACAAACAGAAATAAAGTTAAAAGGACGCTATTTGACCCAAAATAAATGTCTATCAATTATAAAAGAGCTTTAGATGAGGCATTATGTAAAATCAATAAGACTCGAGATTAATCAGATATATATTAACAAGAGATAAAGTCTGAAACTTTTCAAAGTATTTATTACTTAATAATTCAGGTAGAAAAACATTTTTAAACCAAAATCATTGTTTGTAATTCTACAATTCTTAAATTTATTTGTAAAATAATCCACAAAATAATTTTTTACTTTCTTTTTTGCAAATATTGCAATTATTTAGGTTATGAGTATCAAATCTTCTTAGGATCAGTCAAAGTTCCATATGACAGATGGTGTGCTTCCCTGATTTTGATAAAAACATAATTCAAAAGCTCTTTTTAAACGTTTAAAAAGAAAGTTCTTTAAAATTTCTTTTCTTTTTAAGCAGTTCTTCAAAATGGTAGCAAAGGTCATAAAATTTTCCATTTTTCCAAAGATGGATTTTTGTGGTGGATTAAGTTCAGAAATTTCTATTAACCAAAACTAAAATAGTCAATTTTTTCTCAATAACTCAACATCCTTAACCTGCTCAAATTTGTGCAACGGTTTTTCAGTTTCAGATAATGTGAACTATTATTTGGTTCAATACTTTGTTATAATCCCTAAGAGTTCCTTTGGAGTATGCTACACGCAAAAAATAAACAATAATTTGAGTTTTCTTTTTCTATTTTCCTATTTCTTGCCTTTTTCAGGGGGATCTTTAGATAGAACAATGAACATCGTTAATGCTTAACACTTAACAAGATTTTTATGTGAAGATACAGCAATTTGCTGGGTCTTTCTAGAAATTGGTCGCGCATAGCTGTGCAAAGTCTTTTCAGAAATAAACTATGTAGAGAATAAGCTTTTTCAGTGAATCTTTCTATAACAACGAGTTATTAAATTTGTTCATAACAAGTTGTTTTCAGTAGAATTGAATCAGCCTATTAAAGGGAGTGTCATACTTCAAAACAACTTAAGCTCAAATTAAAGAGTTTCTTCTAATATAAATTAATCTTTTTACAGAATCGAAAAATCTTTTTTTCTCGTTCCAGTCCTTTTTCATTTTTCGCTGACACAGCAATAACTGGGGTTAGAAAAATATCTGAGTGATAATTTTTTGTTGTTGAAAAGCTATATTGTCCCTGATTTCAAAAATATTTGCATTAACCGCTGCAGAAACACCATTTTTGAGATTTCATATGCAGGCATAAATTTAAAAAGGGCCTGGAACTAGTTGCCCAGGTATATTTTCCAAAAAATACAATTAAACTTTTTCCAGTAAGTGGCAAGCATTTTTTCTTGAAAATTTCATGAACTTATCTGTTATTGTTTTTTAGATATTCAAATTTGTAGTTTCTCAGAACATTGAATTCATTTTGATGACATCGCAATTAAGCAAATTTTTCATTAATATTGAAAACTTTAACTCTAAATATCTCAAAAACGAAGAAATATTTCTTAATTCTGTAAAAAGATTCTTTAATTATGCAAGGGGCTCTTCTAATTGATCTGAACTTTAAGAAATTGAATTTAAGTATGACACTCCCTTTAAGGTCACTTACCAACAAAGACAATTTTTATACTCCTTTAGGTGACGGTCGTAGGCTGCAAAAGCATTTAGTATAATTTCTATTTTTATGAAAAAAACTCTTTTCAGAATATTGCTTAAGATGTTCATATGGGTTTAATTAACTACATTAATTTTTTTTAATGAGACACTCACATTCACAAAGAAAACAAAACCAGCGAAGTCAAATGATATAAGGTAAATATGACAAGAGTTACATACCACTTACACTACAAATTTTCTAACGTAAAATCATATTAAAGGATTTACTTTGCCTCTTGACTTTTTAGAAAGTTAATAGAGACAATTTAGTACCTTTGTCAATAAAGTTTCATGCAGCTATATAATTTTACAATAAATGTTTTTGCGGTGATACATCATATGACATAGCTGTTTGAGTTTGATTTACTCAATTATAAAGAACAGTGGTGTAACCTCAAAAGTTTTTTCTGGTAGCCCGACCTTGTGACATGATTTTAATATAAAAAACAATATTCTTGTAAGAATACCTCTGATGCAGATAACTAGTATTGTATGTAGTAAATTAAGCATTTATTTTGTTCTTTTATTAGTTCAAAACAACCTAAAGGTTCATTGACCGGAGAAACTGGTGTCTGTCATAATTCATTAACATTACATTTGCGCTTCTAATGTAAAATTTTTGGTAGCCAATAGAAAGTCTTGGGCAACCACGAAGTTACAACACTGAAGAAATGCAAGGCCAAGCAAAGTCTGGTCCCTTCAAAAAATCAAATTTTGTAAGCTTAGATACTTTAGCTGAATTATGTTTATCTGAAATCATGCACAACAAAGTTATCAATCCTTTCTTTATACCAACAACATTGTGTCATGCAATATCCCATTTTGGAGAAAAGTTAACTTCAAACTATCTCACACACTTTCAAATTTATAATTACTGCACCTTGCAGCTTTGTTCTTCCACTTTAGCCCATCACTCACATAAATAGAAAAGCCAATGGAAACAGTCAAAGGTTATTACATCTTATCAATATCAAGAACGAAGTAAAGATAATCAAATGCTATTGTGGCAAAAAGCTGAAAGAGAAAAGCCACTTCAATTCAAGTAATCTGAGATGCTCAGGCAGTAAAAACAGTGTGACTTACATATGTCAATGTAAAGGCTGTGATTACTGTGAGTTGATACAAATAAAAACTACAAAAACGTAGAGAAAATGTACTAACCCATCTTTTCACAATCACTCTTGTGAAGTAACAAAACTTATAAGTAATTACAGCTTTTTGATAGAAACCATATTTGTGTTAGAAAATGACAAAATGTACCCTATAATGATAAGGGTGAGTTTGAAAGAAACATTAAGCCAAATCACACATCAATTTAAAGTATTCAGTTTGTAGAACAAAAGGTGTGAACTCAAGATGGATGAAGACAGATGAAAGAGGGATCCCCTTTTAATTGTCCTTAAAAATTTGTCTCAAAGTACA
>JANSTP010061899.1:0-14128 GCA_025330745.1 Cladonema radiatum
CTTTCGTAATACTTAATGTGAGGCCAGCCTCACGTTTTGTGAGGCTGGCCTCGTGAGGCTAACTTTACTGAAGTCCATAATCTTAGTGTCGATTATATCATTTTCCCAACGGTTTTTCCCATTGAGTAGCTAGATAACTAGGGCAGTCAACAGTCAATGCATATAAAGTATACTAAAAATTATTCTAATCTTGATTAAAATTCGCTAAATATGTGAAATAAGTGGTGTGTATTGGTACTTCGACGTTCCCTAGAATTCCCAATACGGAATTTCAAAACGAATTCTCAGGGCATTTTCGTACGGCTTTTGTTGACAGAAAATTTTATTGATTGAAAAATTATGTTATTGGTGTCGAAATTTGGATATGAAGTATGAAGAGTCCACTCTTCCTTTGGGTCAGGCTTTATGTGTGCGGTTTATCACAACGTATTTGAAAGTATGCCATATATGTTGGTATAATATCAAAATATTATTTTTTACTTTAACTTTAAGTTTCCGCTTGTCGCAGAGAATGACCGAATATAGCAATAGTATTTCAAAATATACCATAGCCACAGTTGGTCTGCTCCTTTGCAATATTTACTGAACATTTAAGAAAATTGGAAAAAATGCTAGTCTTGTCTAAATGTTTTCAAAGATGTTACCCAGGCCTTGTATTTTCGGCGCATTTGTTGGGCCCGACTATTATGATTTTTAGTTTAAATGAGGGGATAGATCTTGAGATAAAGATAAATGGTGAATTGATTGAACAGAAAAAATGTGCAAAGTATCTTGGTATTTTTATAGATTCAAATTTATCTTGGAAAAGCCATGTTAGCTATGTTAAAAAAACTTGGCGTATGGGTTATCTCTAATTTACAAACTAAGAAGTCTTATCAATGAAAAACTTTTGAGAGATATCTACTATGCATTTATTTATTCTCATATTACTTATGGGATTGGAGCATGGGGAGGTGCCAATAAGTCAAATTTAAAATCTTTAGATAGTGCTCACAATAAAGTAGTCAAAGCAATGACCTTTAAACTGAAGTTTGATTCTGTTTCACCACTATATTCAAAACTTAGTCTTCTCAAACTTGAATATATTATAGAGTTACGTTGGCAGATACTTATCAAGAAATGTATGTCAGGAAATCACCCAAAAATATTTACAGAGGAAATTTTTGTATTAGTAAATAAGGAGCATAATTTGAGATCTTTAGAAAATAGATTAAATCTCCCTTCCTACAAATTGAAATGCTCTACAAACTCAATTTTTTTCAGAGGAATACAAAATTGGAACAAAAACCACTTCAAAGAATGTTTAACTAGTATTTTTAAAATCAACCTTAAGAAAAAACTGCTAGAAAACCAAATGTTAGAATCAAATACTTCCACTGTGTAATGCAGCTTGATAAGTTGTGTTTTCTTTATTATTATTCCTATGATATTCCTATGGTCTTTTTTTTCTTTTAAATTTCTTGTTATTGTATTTGTGATTACCTTATTGTTAATTACCTCACATATTCTTATTTCTAAAATAATAAAAATAAAAAAATTTGTAAATATATGCCAGTTTTGTGTTTTACCAACTATGGTGTTTTTCAATGTGTTGTTATTGTAGTTGTTTGTGTTGTAATTACATATATCTATATCCAAAACAATATAAAAATAAAAATTTTTGCAATTATTACGTATTAATTTTTTGTCTTTTTCTGATAGCTAGGTTCTTTCTTTGTTTTTAATTCTTCTTTGTTAGCTATATCTTTTTTATGTGTATTTTTTTCACTTTTGTTGTGTTTTTGTATTCATGTATTATATTTTAGCTATCCTAGGGTATATTTAATAATATTTATGGTTTTTTTTCTTTTACAGGCTCAGTTCTAAAAGCTTTTTTTGAGTTCTGTCTGTACACTTTAAAATATTGTTATAACTTGTACATATTTTTTAATTTAATACAATACAATACAATACAATACTATAGAAAACGCTGTTTGGGTAACTTACTGGGCCACTGAGGTAGTGGCCGTAAAACTTGGTATTAAGTATTATTATCCTTGTTATGGATAAATCTTTATGGGTAGCTCTACTCCAAGTCGAACCATAAGATTGCAACTTAGTATTCGAATGTATAGACTAGATCTGATCTGTCTTTTCATTATGTGACATATTACCACGGTCGGTACTTTCATAACGCTTAACAGTAATCCTGGGATTGTCTAGAAAAGACTTAGAACTAGTCTATCGAATGTATAGCCATAAGTGCGAGAATCATGTCTTGTCTGAATATGTCGCAAATCTTTGTAATTTTAAAAGTTGTAATAATCTTGATGAAAGATATAGCCTACAATGAAATACTGTCCTTTGTGTGGAGTTCTAAAGCAATGAACATGAATTAGACTAAGACCTTTTATAAAAAACTATAGCTAAAGTATGCAGACTTATTAATACTATCTATGTATACCACCTAAAGAGATAATCCTCATTCTATACTCGACGTTCATAATGCAAGCCTAATTATAGCTTCTATTTTATATGAGGATAAATATCCTGCTAGCGTTTCATTGTCTAAAATTCTTTTGTGCAATATTTTCAAAAAGACTACTTTGAACAAATGTCATCAATGTCAAGAAAATTTAAATAAAATTATGATAAACCGCAGTCGAACACTTTTCAAAATAATGGGTGGTTTAATTTGTTAATTTTGGCTGCATTTGTATTGTAAGTGAGTTTATTTTTATATAATATGTCCTAGATTATATATACTGTACTTATCAAATCATATCGCCTCGTCATCTCCCTTTTCAAAAGAAGTCACTGAACTTCCTCAAACTATGACCTCTTTCCTGTCAGACGTTGCCAAGGTCATCTAAGAACCCCGGTACAAGGAACATTCCCGGTAACACATTTGAACAAACCATGGGGACGAGTTGGGAGTAACACTGAGCTAGAAAAATTTATTTCCTGTTGAATAAACCGTTGTTTTTAACTACAATAAGCCACAATGAAAAGAAAAGGCTTAGTAATTCACAATGAGCAAAAACAAAATAAGATGAGCCTCAATGAACAAAACAGCAGCTATGAACATTTAATACCAACATAAAGGTACAAGACATCAAAAAAGATCAATAATTACCGGTTATAAGCTAGGTACAGCAAACAACAATTTGTCAATGAAGTTTAACCACCAGTGAATGCGTCACCCAAAATAAATTATTAAAAAACATATTTAATCATAGCGAACAACTCTTAATTTATTAAGTGATTGGGGTGAAGGTGAAAGAACTCTACTTTGATGATTTAATATTCGAAATTATATAGTGAAGGCATCTTCATCTAAGTTTAGACACAGAGGAGTCTAGAAAAGGCTCATTGCGACCCGTTGTGTTAATTACAACAACACGTTATTTGATATTTTCGAACGAAACTCATAAAGATAAGTTTTTGTTTATATTGGTGTCGAATTTCAATATTGAACGTTTGCATTATTAAAAACTCAATCAGACATTTTTTTTACCATTTTCCGAATGTATATTTATTTGCAAGAAGTGTGATATCGTTTATATGGCGTAGAAATACAAAAAGAATTAAAAGTGAAAGAACAGAATTTTTGAAGGCGTAAGTTGTTTCGTTTTACTAGAAAGTCAGCGCAAGTTAGAAAACTATATCTATTTTTTTGAAAAATGCAATCCTTATTTATATACTCTCTGGGCCTTTCGCTTTTGATAGAAGAATAATAAATTTTTAACATGAGTTTCTGGAAACTTTCTCAATTAAATAATAATGAAAAAATAACGTCAAAAACAAGAAACCCTGAACATTTGAAAAGCAATTGCATTATCTTCTCGGCCCTGCTATAATAAAAAAATCTTTTTCAGAGAAAAAAGAAATTTTCTCAGAGTTTTGATTAGTTTGAATTGCTAGCCCAAGGTCAAAAGAATAAACAATATAAGACGGTAAATGAAAGGTCTTTTTTTTTTTGACAAACCGTGTATATTCAAACCAAGCAAATTTAAACATTGCTAAATCCTAAAGTATTTTAACTGCACATTTTTCTGTAACATCAATCAAGCAAGCAAAGTCTTAAAGTCCCATCTGAAAAAATATTGAATCTAAAATAGCTACTAAAACTTGAGTCTAAACAAATTATTTAAAAAAATAAGCACATTTCACGTCTAGAAATTATTTTAAAAAAAGATCCTCAATTTTTATCGTGAGTTGAACACAGAGTAAATTCATGTATTTAATATTTCTTTTAGGAGCATTGAATCCAGCAAAAACGCAATGATGCGATATTTCGTAATCTGCTACTTTATAAACATTACCTTCGTTTACAGCAGGATAGTTATTGATCAAGCCAACGGATATGATGGCGAACTCTGTATTTGGGGAAACCAACATCCTTGTCGAAGCATCGATTATGTATTTAGTAAAGGTTCAGAAAGTAATATACTAAACAATCGGGAAATGGTAATAAAACAAGGTGTTTATAATGTTAGTAAGCATTATGTATTAAAGTACATATCCTCGCTTACCATTACTTCAGAAGATGCAACAATTCAGTGTATTAATAAAACAAGTGGTTTTACTTTTATTGGGAGCAATAATATCAATATTTTTAACGTTACGTACAAAAACTGTGGCGCCAAACATAAAAGTACAACAGTTGTGAGAAATTCAACAAGTGTAATAATTAACCAACCCTTTGTTTATATTGCATTAAATTTTATTTTTTGTCGAAATATCATGATCAAGAATTGTAGATTTATAAAAAACATCGGTATTGCCGCAGCCTTTTACAATCCTGCAGGTGCATTAAAAGTAACGAATTCAGTTTTCACAGAAAACACAAATGTGAATGCTTTGGACGATGATGATTATTTCGTATCGGGAGGAGGAATATATATCGAATATACACTATGCGAAATATTATACCCTTACACATGCAAGCAATTCCCTAGATACAACAAAAATGCAGTAATAACGATACAGGACTCGTTATTTGAGAACAATGCGGCAGACAGTACTTATGGTAAAACAATTGATGGACAAAAATTTAACAGTTCATATCTTACATTTGGAGATGGAGGTGGAATAAGTGTTAATATATTTGGTGATGCAAAATCAAACGATATTGATATTATTTCATGTACATTTGTCAACAATTCAGCAATGTGGGGAGGTGGTTTATGTGTAACGTTAAAAGATAGAGCTGAATCTAATACTATTGACGTATTTGATTCCACTTTCGTAAGCAATACAGCTGCATACGCTGGAGGAGCTATAAGAATCGAAAGTTTATACCCCGCAGATTTTGATGAAGAAGGTATCACAGATGTAACATCTGGGAATAATGTAAATCTACAAACATCAATTTACAAGGACAATAGTGCAATTATTGGCGGAGGGATTTCGATTACCGCTTCCACTAGAACTTTATACTACAAAAACGGCGGTGCTCGAGATGTTTTGATTGCAAATAGTAAGTTTTATAGTAACAAAGCAACATTAGGATTTGCCATTGCTCTTAACACAATAAATTTAAACACTGAAATTATTGGCCCTGGAATGGCTTATAGAGTTTTGTTTGAAGGCTGTTTATTACAAGAAAATGAAATGATTTTCACAGAAGACAAAAAAGTTATCGGACACGGCAGTTTGTACAGTAATGAAGTACCGCTGGTTTTTAAAGGAGAAAACAGCTTTGTGTTAAACAAACGCACAGCACTTGTACTTGAAGTTTCATCAATACTATTTTCTGAAAACAGTGTCACCAACTTCTATAGTAATGGTGGTTGGGAAGGTGGTGCTGTTGCACTCTATGGTTTGTCCTGGATGATGTTGTTTTCTCAAAGTAGTATAAACTTCGTAAATAACACAGCAGAATATAAAGGCGGAGCAATATACGTTAAAGCTGGTTCATCTAACAGAATAGCATTTAATACCAGCTTTATGTTTTCCACTGAATGCTTTGTTAGATATGAACAACGTAATGTTGAACCTGATAATTGGCCAGTAACAATTATTTTCGATGGCAACAAATCGCCAAATGGAACAGGAAACTCTATATTTGCATCAACACTTCAGTTTTGTCGACAACAAGGTGAAACACGAGAAAATACAAGAGCATTGACATGGAATTCATTCACTTATAAAAACAATTTTAATGAGCAATCTGAGATTGTTACGGATGCAATTAATCTCTTTGTCGATGAAACTGAGTGGCAGCCGTCTCCATTTCTTCCATTTTCACCATCTGTGAGTGTTTTAGACGAAAAAAACCAAAGCGTTTACGGTGCAGTTAAAATACGCTTGGAGAACGCAAATGATGTTAGTTTTGAACCTCCTAATGATAACTTTCTCGTGAGGAACAAATTTTCACGTCTTAGGATGATCGGAAAAGCAAAACAAAAATTCTCTTTTGATTTTATATCATCGAGCGGACAAACCTTTGAAAGCAGAAAATATAACGGTTCACTCATCCCTTGTCCACCAGGATATAGATTGAAGGGTGACAAATGTGTTTGTATGGATGCTGAAAAAGGTGATGTTGTTGATTGCACAGAAGATGGAAAGGTATATATTTTAAAAGGGAAATGGGCGTATCTTGACGAAGATACTAATCAGCTTCAGACAGTAGATTGTCCACCTGAAAAATGTGCATGTAAAAATGAAATTGAAGATTTTTCTTGCGAACTTGATCTTCAGGATCAATGCACCGAAGGTCGAACCGGTCAACTTTGTGGGGAATGCTTAGATGGTCTTAGTTCTGTTTTCGGTGCGAAAGAATGTATCAAATGTAATAACTCAAATATTGCGAAATGGTCGATTTTATTATTTTTTCTTTTTATATTGGCTTTGATACCATTTCTGATGTGGGGTAGTGGTACTGGATTTGAGGGTTACTTAAATGCTTTTGTTTTTTCGATTACTGCAAATAGTGTTTTAGTGACGGAAAAATCATTCATTAATCCAGTCATCGAAGTTTTCAATGACATTGCGTCTGTTACTCATATCGGAAAAATTGATGGTATATGTGTATACGATGGCTTAACAGATATGTCAAAAATAATAGTATCCCAATTACTGCTATTGGTTTATTTTATCGTTATATGCATTTTAGCTTCACCTTGTAAATGTATTTGGAGTTCGCTGGAACTTTATCATAATATCATATTTTGTGTATTAAAATGCATTTGGAGACTAATTTGTGGTTGTTTTAAGTATATTTGTAAATGTTGTTCTAAATGTTGCTCTAAATGTTGCTGCAAATGTTGCTCTAAATGTTGCTGTGAACGTTGTTGTTCCTGCGACGGTGAAACTACCGATGAAGACAGTTCAAACTGTTGCGAGATACAAAATAATGGGTTTTGCTGTTTTGGAGAAGCAAGTTGTTGTGATTTAACAAATCCTTGCATATGTTCCTGCGTCAGTTGTGAAGACAGTTGCATGAAACTAAATAATCAGTTTTGCTGTTTCGGAGAAGCCCGTTGTTGTGACCTAAGAAATCCTTTGAGGAAATTTCGTTATGAATCCATGGACCAGCTCATTTCATCTTCAATAGTAATATGCTTTACCGTGATCTCCAGGGCTTTATTTCAGTGTATTAAGCCATTTTATAAAAATGGGAAACGGTTTGTTTACTATGCACCACTGATCGAATACCTCACAGGTCTACACATAATGTCAATAATTATTTCAGCTATTTACTTTGCGGCAATTGTTATTCTCTTCTCTATTTTTTTATTCTGTCATTGGAAAGACACGACACAAATACCAACTAAATGTTGCGGAAAGAACAGCGCAGAAAATGACCAAATTGAAGTTTACGAGGTTGTCGAAAATGTTAGAAATGAGGAGGAAAGCCAAAATGAGCTTAATGAAATAAATGACCAAAGAGTTCAAAGCGGCAGAATCAACCTAAGTGACCACATCAACTTAATCGGCCAAAATGATGCAAATAATATAAATATCGAAATCCAAAATAAACCAAGTGAACAACATTATTATAGAATTTCGTGTGCGGAAAATCAAATACTTGTTAAGAAAAATCTAATTAAAGAGCACAAGTCAAATTACAACTGGAAAAATTGGCTATATTTGAAGCCATTAAAAATATGTTTTCGAAGAAAATGCAAGTTTTTTATGTGTTTCTATTTTGTATGCCAACTTTTACTTATGGCTATTGATATATTTGTTACCGATTTGGTTGAGAAATTATTTTCGTATTCAATCCTTTTTGGAATTATGTTAATGGTGGTCGCTTTAGTTCAACCATATGATCGACTGTATGACAATGTTTATGAAGCCATCATAATGTTATATCTACTTGCATCATCTTTGATGTTTACTATTTTAATAATACCTTATTCAGTTGAAGATCAATTTTGGAAAAATTTAAACACAGCATTTCGATATCGAATATTTTTCCCTTATGTCATCACATTTTTGCGTATCATTCACCCTTATGTTAAAAACTTTTTTAAACTACGATACTATTGGTATAAACAGAAAAAGAAGAATAAAAAGGAGACTAAAGATCAAACAGGTTAGGTTTAAATATTTTACAATTGAAATGTAGGTTTTGAATGTATCGTTTTGAAACTATCAAAAAACTGCTTTTAGATATTCAGATTTGTTACAATTGCCTAAAACCAACCTTTTACTAAATCTTTTTACAGAGTCCGCTATTTTTTATTTTTACTTCACTTTTGGTTTGACTTGCTAGACCTGAAATAGTTGAAGAAATTTGATGAAAACTTGCACAAATATCCTTGAAACTTTTCAGTAGGAATAGCTCGTATTTATTACCACAATTTGCTAATAGCTAATTCTATATCATTAATGCAAGAGTTGAAAAAATATATCGAAAATTGATATCTTATTTTTAGCTGTAATTGAAGTATAAAAATTCGTATGTCGGTTTTTTAAAACCTTTTTCACCATATTTTGAAGAGCTTCAATAAAGCTCTTTATCCAAATTTGCCAATACGCATACTTTATTTAAAAATACTGAATTATCAACTGCTTTTTCTCATCTAGACTCCAATACTTCAACGAGCTCGAACGATTCAGCCAATGCTACTGAAACAGAACAAGTGCGACCTTGAAGTTTAATGTAACAAGGAAAAAGATTTTTATGGATTTCTATTAGCTAATCTGGATTTCAATACCCAGTCAATTAAGTTTTTTCATTATTTTATAGGCAATTTTTGTACGAATTTTTATAGATTTTTAGTCGTTCTGTCAATATTTTTATACTACACACAACTGTTTTTACTAGTTTTTTGAGGGGCTTACTGTCGCAATTTGTGATCATCAAAATCTATTTATCAAAAATTTGAGCTTTGTGATAATTTTGGGCTTCGTTATCTCAGCCTAACCTGTTCTTGAATAAGCCTACCCCATTTTGGGTTAAAAGGAATATTTAAAATAATCTCTAAAGATCTGTAAAAAGCTTTTTGAAAAATCCATTTACACGACCCCCGTTTTAAAGAACGTAGAATTCTACTTTTGATTTACCATTTTCTCCACTAAAAACTGATGAGCACAAATTGTGACAGTAAGTGTATGTTTAGAAGAACAAGAAACGTGGATAAGTAAATTGAAAGCGCTTCTGTTAACTTACAGTTGAACCGTTTCTTACCAAATCTACTTAATTAGTTATTAAAGATTTCTGGTCTTAAATACGTCTGTTGTTTATTATTCCGCGTTTCACAATATTTTTTATAAGTAACTTAAATTGAGCGGATACTTTTCAATAAATAGATAATGAAAAAAAGTGGTAAAAAAGTTTTTTCATGTTCTTCCGACAACAAAAAACAGATTTGTAGACCTTTAACCGACCTTTGACCGACCTTTGACCGACCTAATGCCAGACATTTTTGAGTATTTGAGTATTTTATTTGATTATTATATTTTTTTGGCATTTCGTAGTGGGATAATAAATTTATTTTTAGAGAAAGTTTTATAGAGAAACTTGTAAGATTCGTAAGCAAGTTTAGAAAAACTGAATTTTGAAAAATAACAGATTCTTGTAATCTTTTCTTACAAGGCTAACGTAGCAAAACACCTCACTTTTTATCTTTGCTAAATAATTTTCAGACATTAGCCCGACTAGTTTGGTTTTCAGGAAGAAGTTATATATATATATAAAAAAATTTAATTAGACTAGTAAAGAGTTTGGTGTAACTATATGCAGACTAGGGTTACTAGACAACGAGCCATACCATAAAGCTTTTTAAGTTGTATGAAATTAAGAAAATTATTAGGAAAACTATTTTGATGACCAAGCCCAGACCTCTTTTATCAAAAAGTGACTAAGACTGTCGTGTTAACTTTGGGTAAAATAGCAAGTACGGTACTCTAAATCTTCTTATTATAACAAAGCACTATAAGTAAAAAATGAAGAAAAAAAAAAAGAAACGAACTCTTTTAAATCGGTTTTTATAGTTTTTTGTTTTTTTTCATATTCATTTTCGCAAATCTACATTAGTAACATATAGCAGTACAGAAAAAATAATATGTAAATAGACTGGCAGGACAACTCGCAGAAGACAGGGTTAGTATTATCATCGAGAACCTAACAAATAGTCGAATAAGAGCAATTAGCTAAAAGGAAAAACGCTTTTTTAATGGTTATGATTGCGAAAAAGAAGAACAAGAAAAAAGAAGAACAAGAAAAAACAAACAAACAAGCAAACTAAACACAACGACTCGGCCAAGTTAATGAAATCAAAGAGAGCGAAGAGACATAATCCGTGAAACTCGAAAACGTAAATAAATAGCTAATGATAATATCAAAAACCAACGGTAAAATAATAATAATAATAATAATAATAATAATAATAATAATAATAATAATAATAATAATAAAATATTAATTAAATAAATTAAAATATATATATACAAAATATATACCTAATAAAAATCAAGATAATTTTCAACAAACAACACTAGGTTTTTTAGCTTAACTTTAATGCTTTGAACATTGGTTTCTTCTAAGATAGGCTCAATATAAGTAAAAAAGCGATTAAACATAAACGGACATCTATAACTAACAGAATACTGAGATCCTTTAGTCTTCTTTATAGGAATGACAAACATTGAAAAGTTTCGAGAGGATTATCTATTGAAGTTTTGTAAAAACTTCCCATCAAAGAAACGAGGGAAAAAATTTAGATTCAGTGCACGAAGATTTATCCCGCTATGATTAGTGATTGTCTCAAAATAGATTGGTGGATCAGAAATTTTCTTCCCTTAAATCTTATGAAGCCTGATGTCTAGTTGGAATAGTGTTCACTGAGGCGTCAGGTAAAGTTATGGGTCAGAGCTATTTTCTTGAAGTATTGTAAATATGATCCAAAAATACTGTTGAACATTTATGATTTGCGAGTGACAATGAAACTAACAAAAAAATATTCTACGATGCTTTAGATATTATTTAGCACAACTCAAGAGCCCTGAATGAGATATTGCAAGAAAATTAAAGAAGAATGTAAAATGAATTCTGCTTAAATAGATTGAGATAGAGAACAAGGAACTTATCTCAATGAATTCAATTAATTTGATTTGATTTACTGTAATTGGCGGGAGTTCTAACTTGTGCCAATTGATGGTTTAGATATAATGAAAAACTAATTGGAATTGAAAAATAGAATAGGAAAGGGACTTTTTCATATTATGACTTGCATTAAATATTAACGTAATATATATTTTATATTTAGAAATACGGATAAAAACTCTTTAAAACAACACGCGACATATTTTGAGACAGATCAAAAAATTACTGTGGACTACTAATAGAGTCATAGACTTGGTAAGCTTTTAAAGCAAGTCCTGTTTAGCAATTATTCTTAAGCACTTGAAGACATCACAAATTCAACAGGCGTAGAAGGGAATTTATCAGTTTGAAAAATTTCTCAAAAACGCTAATGTCAATAACTTTTGATTGCAACATCAAATTAAGATGAAATAAGAACCAGAATTTCAAACTTTTTAAGCTCTTTCATAAGAACTAAAAACTTGAAATATGGCGAACAGTACCTTTTAAAAAGCATATAATTCTATTATGGAAAAGGAGATAGATTATTCAAAGAAATTTTATTGAATCATCACTAAGACCATATAAATATGTGAAATGATTCATTTATGTCTCTATGAATATGAGGAATCTATAAGAATCTGATCTCGAAATATAGATAGATAGATAGATAGATAGATAGATAGATAGTTAGATTCAATTTATTTTGAGTTGCTAAGTTACAACAGCTTTCTATTATATAGTGCAACGCATAATCATAAAATAAACAAACAGCATACAGATACTTGAAATTAAGTTACGAGTTACGAGTTGCTACTTTCGAGTTACCAGTTATGATTTGATGTGCGAGTTGGAAATATTTTACGCTTTTTTAAGATCTATTTATCGATAACATTAAATTGAAGTCTGTTTTAAGATATTGGAAGCTTTCATATGGGGGAGGACAATAAATCGAGGTATTGGTTACTTGGTCATATTCCATTCGTTGATTTGGTAGAAGGCAGTCGTTTTTTAAGATTCAAACTTTATTTGTGATTACTAACTCATAAAACTTTGTTTTAGTTTCCTTAAAAAAACTGTGTAAAACCTAATGTTAGACCCTCAAACATTCAGAAGAAGTCAAAATGCTTCTTTCTATCTTCAATTTCCAATCAGAACTTCAGTTTCAAGTTGTACTTGAAATATAATATGTAACTCGCACCTGGAAGTATCAACTCGCAACTTGAAATTTGAAAATTTCAACCCTTAATTTTCCTTCATAAATCATGGTATAAACTAGTAACTCGCAAGATATAAAATAACTCGTGACTCGTACCGTGTAACTCGTAACTCTTGGATTAGTAAATCACACTAAGATTAAAGTTTATTGTAATATTAGTTAAGTTATACTTCAATTCAAGTAAGGCTCTTGAGCATTTTTCTTAAGTAGGTGGCTCTTGCTATAATTTACATCCGTATAATCAGCTATTATTTATAAGAGTCCTTTGAAGATACTGGAAATACCTCTTTTAGTAATATGGGGACGATTTCATTCCTTATTTTAAACATTTCTGTAAGTAAAGACTTAAGATAGTGAATGTGTATTGTATCAGATTTGGAAATAGAAAGACGCTCGTTAAAAGTAGACCTTTGATCATTATACATTAGACTTTTTTTTTATAAGAAACCAAGCATCAGGCCTAGTTGCAAAAGTTTCTTAACATTTTTCTAAATTTACTTACAAAAGTTTCTTAGAAAGTTTCTTAGGTTTTCGCGTGAAAAAATTGATTCATTGATTAAAAAACAAGTTTATGATTTATTGGTTGCTCCTACTCGACGATTTGTACATTACAGGAAAGAAGACAATAAACATTGTTAAAATACTGTCTTATGTAATCAATGTTGTCAATTCAACAGTAATTTGATAATAAATATCTTCAAGAAAGTTTCTTTAACAAAATTTACTGTGTTTTCCTAGTTCCAAAAGTTTCTAAATTTTTAGCATGTCTAGTACTAAGTTTCTTATAAACTGGTTTCTTATAAAAAAAACGTGTATTCTCAAAGCTCGTTCATGAAGCCTATTTATTTTGTGGTTACATTTGCGACTATGAATCATCCATACTAATAGGCAATAGTCGAATTTTGAAAAAAGAATGTCTGCCTTATTTGTCTAAGTTTCTTATGAGCGGTAACCTTACATAAAACAAAAACGTCCTGAGAAAACTTTTCGAAACGTCCTGATCAACCAAGACAACTTCCTCTAATTTCTGACTGCTCCTCCCAATTACTTCTGTATCTACAAACAACTGCTGAAAAATGATAAGGGTAATGTAAAGCTAATCAGTCTAGTTCATAGTAATATTATAGTAATATCTGATAGTTACTTTTTGCAATTCCTGACAGCAGTCATGAATAGTCCCAGGATTTTCCTCCTGTACTGTCTTCTCAGGGTTTTGTTTGTTTTCTGCCATACTCAAACCTTTGGATGTCTATGAAATAGATTAAAAAGAGCACTAAAACACAACTTACTCGCATCAAATTGGAAAGAACTTACACATGGAGACAAAAACACAACACCAGAAAGAATTTGTCTCTACTTACTTTTTCAACAAAAAAATCAATATCATG
>JANSTP010062121.1:0-14118 GCA_025330745.1 Cladonema radiatum
GGAACTGGTGTCTCCAAAACAGCTTTTTCAGCCCTTTTTGGTGCGAATTCTAAGTCAATGTTAAAACACCAGTACAGCTTGAAAAAACCCATACAAAGTATTTCTTTATTGAAAGAAAAAATATTTGCTCTCCCAAGTACTTCTTTTAGGATAATTTATAACAGATATCATGCTCAAACATTTGTTTGAATAAAAATGAGCCAATCAGATTTGAGAAAAAGTACTCCGAGATACGCGAAAAATACTCTCCATCGTTATGGAATTTCATTAAAAAACAAAAGAAAAGGACGTAATTTTTCTTCGTGGGATGTATGGCTTTTTTCAAACTGAGTAGTATGTTAGTTGAAACTAAATTTGTCAGGAAAGTTTTTAAAGCCCCCTTGCCCACCCCTTCAGGTACGGCACTTGATGGATTATAATATTTCCAGTGAAGCTCCTTTGGCTTCTATTTAGGCTGTTTAGAACAAATATATTTTTCATGGAAGGTGGATTGAGGTCATTTAGTGTCTTACAAATTTCAGTACATAAATCTTTATTTTCAAATAGACGAATTGCAAAAAAACAAAAAAAAAACAAAAAAAAAACTGGATATTAGATATACAATACCAAAAATGTCAATAAGTGTTTCTGAAGATGGCAAATTATGCTTCTTTGAACATAACATACCCAACAGGTTGTGATTTCCACATTTTTTGGTCGCTACTTAAAAGTACTTTGGAGACCTTCAAGAAATAACGATTGGGCAAAGTGGTACCTGTGTTTTCAATGCAAAAATATTTTGTAGGCACGTACTTATTGACGCTTCATTCTCTGTCGAACTTTCCTCATCATCCTCGTTCCTTATCAACACAAATGAAAGTGAAAATCGTTGAAGTATTTTTCATTTTGAATATTCAGAAAATATCTCCATTTTCTCATACGTCCAATTTTTCATTGGTTTTACTTTTCTTTCCCCGATTATGTTATGTCATTTGGCCCTGAAGAGTTGTGTAGACAAGCAAGAGCTAATAAACGTTTCTCATTATTTAGGCTTTCAACAGTAATTTTTGAGATTTTTATTCGTAGTTCCGATAATAAATAGAAAATAGAAAGTTTTGATTTATTTAATGGGCCCATTTGAATCACATATTTCTGCACTTGGCTGTTGATTGAGCTCCGAAATACGAAGAGGTTTTCTATTTTCAAATAAATAAAATGACCCATTAATGGTAATTGCTTTAGATCGAACTTTCTGGGTGAATTTTCCTTACAATTTTTGAAATTATGGGAGGAACGACAAACTTAAATAATTGCAGTGCAAGATCCAAACTAATATATTATACCAATAAATTAATTAATTGCAATAAATACATAATTATAGCAAACCTAAGCAATAAAAAGTGCGACATACGTCATCCTCAAAACCTCAATAATCGTTGGTCATTATAGATAAAGTTGTTCTCCAAACGTCTACCCCGAAAGTCGTAGTAACAAAGCTGGGAATTACTGATTTGTTAAAAACAATCCAGCACCACATTGTATCCATTTACTTTGGTCTCCATCGCAGGGTAGTTTTAGCTGTGCCACAATCTTTTCTCTCGATAATGTATGGTAAATAGGGAGGAGAATACAAGCATCGTTCGAATAGGGGTCAGGTTGAGACTGGAACAAAAAGCGAGTACTTTTCAACAAATTTAAATCGACTGCTATCTAATGTTTCTAAAATCCCAAGGTAAATGTTCCTTAATCCTTTTTGCCATGGCATGGGAGAAGTGGGGGGAGGTAAAAATACCCATTCAGAATACTTTTCCTGTGGTCATTTAGGCACAAAATGTTTTACTAAATTCAGTCCCAGCTCACGATTATATACAGTGAGCGTCAAATTAAAAACGCCCTTTTATTTGGAAATTTCTAACAAAACCCCTCTCCCCACACCCCTTTAATGGACAAGAAAAAGCCCATGCTGACTAGAGTTAAAAAATGTTCACTCGGTAATTAGAAAATCAACGAAAGCTTTAACATTATGAGACGCAAGTAGAAGTAAACATACATTTGGTATCCAGGCAACATAACATGGCGGAATACTTGATACACTTGAAGATGTTCGATCACTCTCTTTCAACAATGTTCCGTCAAATACACATCCCTCGAGTAGTAGCCCTTCAATCTGTTCAATAAATAGATGGAGAAATGCAGAAATGAAGCTCCGAATACATGGAATTAAAAATTCTCTTATAAGTTTACCTTAACTTGATGTTTTGCATCGCTCAAACCATTTGATTTCCAGGTACTGACAAGTTTCAATTGATCAATATGTTTCTTGCTTGATCTAAAAACATGAGGGTGATGTTTGGCAGCAAGACTCACCGATAGAACGTAAGCCATGATATATTTACGAATGGAATTAGCATGATTGGTATTACTAGGAAAAGTATGAAGTGCTAGGGGCAATACATACAAAAAGGGCTGACTCACCTTGCAGTTTGCTGTCTGAGTGCATTCAAGAAAGTATCTGGGTGGAACAAATCCGACAGATTCAAACTTCCATTCAATAAAGAACCTGACGAGATTTTCCCCAACCAATTTTCAAGAGCCAGTGTTTTCTGCATGATAACTTTCAACCATAACACAGGATCTTCCTGACCATTTTCCCAAAGTTTTGACCATGCATCAGGCGTTTCGTGGTGCATCAAAGATATGGCAAGCTTACGTACTGCCGGAGATAATAGTTGGCTTCCTGAAACGAGTAATACGTTGCTCTCTCTATATACAACACCTTAACTCAGCTAATGGATCTAAACTAGAGTTATTTGAAACCGTATTTTTATGTGGGAAAAGAAACGAAAAATCTGAAGAATAATTCAAGGCACTCAATTTTCAATTCTATCTCGAGCGCCCCTTCTTTTTCAAACAGCCATGTATCTTGAACGCTCCTCTATCAAAATAATAATAACAAAGTCCGTCATATATTGAAAAATAGGGGATGAGGCAATTACCTTTGATAACCTTTGCAAGTGAGGTCAAAGTAGAATGCACACGTTGAGCGAGTTGAATGGCGTTGTAATGTTCAAGTTGTACAAACGAATCAACAGGTGGAGTGTTCTCGTTGTCTGTTGGAAGAGCTACTTTCTCTTGAAGAATTTTTGTTCCCTGGTTATTAAAAATATGCATATAATCAAAAAAATTGATTTTAAGTCATCCCAATAACTAGTAGTCTGATGAAATAATGACCAGTTCTAGAGAAGCAAAATAGTAAAGCCAGGGATTTTGATTTTTACTTTGGAGTATATAAAAATTATTTCATTCACTTTAGATTTTCGGCTCAATACCTGACGACTGATTTGACGACGGTTGTTTGGCGTTGGTTCTTCCATAGCCGTGTTTTAGCCAATAAGAAGTTTTCTTAGCCAATATTTACAAATTTCAAGCATGAAAAACTACCCGTTACCTTTTAGTGAAAATAAAGTGGGACGAATCACTACCTGGTTCAACTTTTTCCATAGATTCAACACTGGTGCTAGTTCACTCGCCCACTTGTCTTTGTCGAACTTCATCGAAGATATATCGCTACGCATCAAGATTTTCAGTTGCGATATCACCTATGAGGTACAAATACGTAAAAAAGGATTTCATTACATGGCTACTAACTCACATAAGTAACTAGAATGTAAAATACAGACCTGGCCACTGACAATGCGTTGGGAAGACCTGTCAATATTCGGCGGCAAACCAAAAATTGCAGGCTTGTCTTCTTCACCCAGAGAAATCACAACGTCCGTATAATCCTGAAGGAATAAAATAATCAATAAATGAATACAACTATAAATTATTTATTGAGTTTTTAAGAAACCAGTGTGGATTAGTGAAATATTTTCAAAGGATGTTACCTTGTAGTTCGTGGAGGAAGGCAGGGTAACAGAATCTGGAAACAATTTTCTTTTACTTCTTGATCTCCCCTAAAAAATAAACAAAATCCTCCTTGCAAATTTGTAGAAGATTTAATACCGATAATCACCAATAAAATTGATAAATACTGTACCGTTAAATCGTTTGAAAAATATTGCTCCAAATATGAGGTCAGCACACGTACGTCAAAAACATTATCAACGCGTCCACCATAAATTGCATTCTCGAAAAGTCCGTGGAGAAATTCCCACTTGAATTCGTTCTTACCTACAAAGAGACGCGAAAAAATGTTTGAGTGGTGGTGCAGATAAGGGAGATGGAAACATGAGCAAGAATACGAACCAGAAATTTTGTACAGTCGATCAATGATATCTGCACCCGCTCGTAAGTCAGCCATCGAAAATTCATAAAACTTTGTCCAACCCTGCCAAATGAAAACAGATTGAAATATCACACATAAATTTGAAAAAAAGAAACACTCTGTAAAATACTCTGTATCATATTTGCCAGAATGCCTGACAAAACTGTTCGTATATTTATTTTTATTTGTGTGTTCAAAAAACAATCAAATTTTTTTCTCGTTTCGGTATAATTGATATAAGTACAATATCAGAAATATTTCGATTAGCTACTATTTAAGGTAAATTCCCAATAAAACTTTTGTCTTATGATCCAGTAGACTTCTATGTTTCGAATCCAAAACGCTTGTTCTCAAAGAAATATGAAAAACTACGCTGCATTGGCAAAAAAAGATAAAAAATGAACCTGTGGAATGTATTTCCTCCTCTCTTCGACAAGGGCATGGACCCAAGCAAGTGCAAAGAGAGTTTGCGCACGCGCACTACCACCACCGTGTTGAATGAACTTCGGATTCCAACTTTCATACGATCTTTGTAAATTTTTTTTGATTCCTGGAGGCGCCTCTAACGTAACTTTCAAACTTGACTGCAGAAGGATAGTGGGGAATTTGGGATGTGATTCTGCTGTCATCCATAACCGAAAACTCTCGTGTGGATTCAAACTGTTGATCGCCTGAAATGGAATGGAAAATATATACCTAGGTTGATTTAGTACTTTTGACCATTTGACTAACCCTATCGAGACCGGTAGTTTTTGCGCTGTAACTCTAGAACGCCTAATTTTTAAATGACCAAACTTCGTTACTTTTAGTGAAATTTTATTAGGAACATTTAAAAAAACAATTTGGGTAAAAAAAATTAACCCCTCCTGTCCAGAAGCCATTGCTCAGAACCACCCCCTCATTATCGATTATTGAATTTTCCCAATGAGCTCTTATGCTATTATTTTGGGAAGGAGTTTGGACCCTCAAATTTATGTTCGATATAAAATCTCACCTTTTCAAGATTAGGCAACCAGTTTGTAACTAAATGTAAATTTTTCAAACACAGCCAATCTCCATTCCTTGAGCAATCGTTTAATAGTTTCATTGCAAGTTCCGATTGTCCCTGACCCATTGCCACCTGACCGATGAAAGAGTGAAAGCAAATGTTCCTCGTAAATTCTTCATAAAATCAAAATATGGGGCAACAAATATGGTGAGTTATTAGTTAAGCAGGAAACGGTAATGGCGTAAAATATTACCTGATGGTAGCGGTCTATACCAACATTTTGTCTGGCAATTTCTTCAAGTTCCTGTAACGAAACGTCGCCATATCATAAAAATTCTACAATCATTCTGACAAAACAAACATGAGTGACGTCATACCTGGGAAGGATCGGAACCAGGCGATACAATAATGAGGATTGGCTCTCTTGAACTTGTTTCCTTGGTCAAACGTTTCATGTTCAATGATGCCGACGGTAGGCTCTTAAATCCTGCAGAAATAAATCTCTTTGTTGACATCACAAGAGCAAATAAGTAAACAAAAAAACAAATATTACAATTGGGAATTGTGGAGTCATATATTCTGCATACGGAAATGTTAAAACGACTAAGAAGATGAATAATTTACCTAATGACTTGGCTGCGAATGCATTCATAGCGCTTTGCAAACGATCTGGACGTAAGGCTTGCACGACAAGCACCTGTACGATAGAATTGAATTATAATTATTTTACAAAAGAATTATTGTAAAAATTACGTGTCTACATCAGGAATTATATCAAAATAAATAAGAACCTGTTGGAAGGCTGATATTTTCTTCGCAATGGCTTGTGGGAATTCCTGTTCACATTTCGAACTCTTCCCAAACTGACTCCATGTTTGCTGATCGGAAAGATCGAGTTTGTTGTACAAGTTGGAGAAAGTACTCTAGTGAAAGAAAATCATAAAGTTTTCTGGCGAACGTCTCATAACGTGAGAGGTTGGTAAGAGTGTCGATATGTGAGTACTTACTTTTATAGATGAAACAGCTGGATACCGGTCTTCATCAATCCATGATGGTAAAGAGCTACCCATATTCGTCATTGAATCCTGACAAAGTTCACAAAATATTTGAAAAAATATGAGCCTCTTTGAAACCCTTCTTAAAACTTTTTTTCAAAAAATGCAAAGATGTATACCTTTCCTTGCAGTGCTGCGCTAACGAGCAATCCGCAAAAGTATTCCCATTCCTGAAACATCAAATAACAAATGAAAGAAGATTTTCCCAACAAAAAAAGGATATCCCGATACGTTCGTACTGACCTGTTTTTCGAAATAATCGGGATATATACCATGCACCAAGTGTAGAACAAACATTTGACGATCCACCTGAAAGACAATGAATAAATAAAAGTAAATACACTGCGACATTTAACCACCTTTCGAGCATGAAAAGATTTCTCCATGGCAAGGACGACTGCACAGATGATAAAAATTCACCTTGAACAGAGACCGACACACATATTCATAAACAAGTAACTGCACAGAATCTTTTAATTTCTTTATTCGAATCTCAGCCTCAGTTTCGTCCTGAAAACCAAGAGGAATTTACGTAAACGTGAAAGAAGAGCAAGCTAAGTGAACTAAAGAATTTCTGGGGATGAAACTTACTTTGGGGCCAGACAAAGCTCTTTTGAATAGAGCAAGAAACGAAGCAAGACTGAATCGATACATGTTATTTATTTTGCAGAGGTCACATATAACAAAATACATAGCGCTTCCATGTTCAGCCAACGGCAAATAAACATCCCTTTCCTAAACACAAAACATCAAGGTTACAAACACTGTGTGAGAAATCTGACCATTCAAACAATATTTATTTGAATACAGACCTTATCTAGTGTGATTTGTACTTGGTGCGCATCTTTGAGAGATTCTGCAATGGTGCTACTACTTGACTTGGTCTTATTGAGAGAATCTAACAATTCCTTGTTCTCAAGAATGTTTCCTTCTGCGTTCGCAAGAGACTAAAACCGAATAAAACGATTAAGGTGAAATTATTTACTGAGGCTTTCGCAAACAAAACTTAAATTGAAACAAAAAACTCACTTCAAGTAAAGATTCTTCGAGTTGGGCGAGTTGGATTTTGAGTTCTTCTTCTTTATGTAACAACTCGGTTTTCTTCACTTCGAGTTCCGGTTTCTCAAGTTGGAGTGTTAATGCTAACAGCTGGAAAGCGAAAAGACAATTATATCGACATGATGAACTACAAACAAAGAATGAACTGTGACAAACCGACGTCTCACCTGACCAGTCAGACCAGCTCTGGTTGTTGTGAAGTTCACTTCATTGATGACGGATGAAACATCCGGTGGTAAATCGGGATTCGGATTTCGAGTTGTCAAAAACAATCTGTAAATAAAACATATTTGAGTTGTCACAATACGATCCGAGAATAAAGACCTATTTGAAATGTATATGTGGTACTACCAGAAATGTATGCAGAATTTTTTAGAGTCATACCTGAAATTCTCGTTGTAATCAACACTTTTCTCTCCAACTTGTACAACATGGCGTGGTCCTGAAGTAAAATCACCAGTTAATAAGTAAATGAGTAATTTTGTCACACGCTTTTATTTGATGAGTGAAGCCACGTGATAAACAAACCTTGGCTAACAAAATCTTTTCTGATGATCGGGTAAAGAATAGCCTCGACACCATCGACCTCTTGAATGATGAGTGTTTTACCAAAACGTACAGCTAATTCTAACGCCGTTACAAAGTTGTTATCCTAATGACGAACAAGGTATCATGATAGTTTAAGAACAAAGACTTCAATGAAAAAGGAGATAAATTTGGCATCAAAATATGATACCTGCTGATTGATGACTTCCAGTCGTTGGTCTTTCATGTGTATTTTCAACCATTCAGTAGCTTGCTGTGAAGGGTCAACAAGGAACGGGCACGCTGCGTCCTAGCAAACACAACAAATAATTAATGTATAACATTCATAGTGTTTATGTCTTTATCTTCTCCTTTTTCACTGTATGTTGAAAAGCTCATTGTTGATGGTTAATTATAGGGGGCCAAATATATGCAACTTTATACAAAAAGTAAACTAGCAAACCTTGAGGATGATAAGAGCATTTTCAACGGAGAGAACATCAGATGGTAAGCCTTGACCTTTCCATATCAACTGTTCACTTTCAGAAGACAAGAACTTTCTCAATTCGAACTCTTCGATTCCGACTAGACCACACCATTTGGACATGTACTTTCGTCTCACGTCTTCCGGTTGATGACCGAGGTATGTGATGAAACCGGATGCTAATTGTGACCGGGCAGGTAATTGTTCGGTCTCATTTGTAAGATCCCCTACCTGAAACAATAGATGAACAAATGTACCAATATTCAATCTCTTGCTTTTCCCAGATTCCAAACAGTAGCAAATCATTTTTCTCTTGTTGAAGACAGATTACCTGCTGAGACCATCGATCAAATTCTCCTTGTAATTTTCCTACAAGGGTTTCGGCCGCACTAATTGTCTCTTGGGCTTTGTCTACATCAACTTTCAACTTTGCTGCTTCCTGGGTATGCTTCTCAAACCTATAAAGTTACATGAACATTATTCATTTTTCAAGAAAGAATCAAAAGATGGTACTTCCCAAGAAAAATCATACTTGAGTTTCATATCAGCCACTTTTTTGTCAACAGAATCCAAAGCTTTTTGTAACTTATCGAGTCTTTGCTGGGATTTATCAATACCACTGGAAAAACAATAAATTATTTAATGAATAAATTGCCTTACTAACAATAAAACAAAATATCATAAACAAGAAAACACTAGAGAATATTAAATAAATGAAAATACCGTTGTAAATCAGCTTGCTCTTTTTCAAGAGGTTCAATTTTTTCCAAAACTTTGGAATACTGTACATTGGCCTTCACCCAGCTAGCAAGGGGTGCAGCTGCCGCACTAGCTCGTTTTGCTACCTGCAATTTGAAATAAAAGTAAAAAGAAGAGGAAAAACAAAAGAAATGCAAGTCATAGTTTGCATTCGAGGTATGGGAAATTCACCTTTGCATCGAATGATTGTGATTTAGCTTTGAGCAACTGTTCGACATTCTCTCTGATGTCTTGGGAAACAGAGTGTGCATCAAATGAACAGATATCATCTTTCACGCCACGCTTCGCTAAGAAACTGAAAGTGATCAAAATTGTTGAAAAGTAATTAATATACAATAATCAAAACACATATGTTCTGGTTGAAGCATTGAAAAAACTAAAATGTAGTAAATAAGATAACCAATGTTTCCATCTAAAGATTATCTCCACAATATAGCAAACATGCATACCTCCTCATACTGTTCCACGATGTATCCATTATCCCCATAAGTTTAAGCACACCCTCAAGAATATCACGAATGGTATCGGGAGGCATACGAAGGGCACGTATCTCACTTAATGATTCAGGTTTAATGTTACCAACAGCTTTTTGAGCTTCTTCTAATAATGGACCGATTTCACTCAGTTCTTCCTCGATCACTTTCTTACGTTTCTCAAGCTTAACTGATTCAACACCTTGTTTCTCTTTCAGCTTCTCCATTTCAGTCTTCTGCTCGCCTGCATTCTGTGGGACAAGATATTGGAATGAATGCAACCTTTTTCCCTCTCCCAAAAAGCTCAAAACAATACACCAAGGGAGGGAAAGGTAATGAGACTGAAAAACATCTTATAAGAGATGTAAAACAAAAAATTCTACATCAGTTAGTAAATCACCCCTTTTCAACTAAAGACATACATATATAGTGACTGTCATTTACCTGCATGCTTTGGGTTATTCCTTTCAAAGCAGCATCAGCTTGTGCTTGTTTCTCTGTCAATTGCTTCTCTTGTTCACCCGCTTTCTTTTTCAATTCATCAACAAGTGCTGTGGCTTCTGTCAACTTTGAAACACCGCCCTACAAAGACAAGTTTGTGTGTAAAAGCTCACATATGAACCAGATCTTAAGACTGCTTAACTTCTTATTGCAAATGTTTAGGTATAATCTAGCGAAACAAACAATGAATTATGTCTAATGAAGGGAAAATCAAGTTTTTGAAAAATAAACTCTTTGGGGGAAAAGTGTTATGATTACACACCTGAAGATGTTCACGTTTCTTTTCAATCATGTTTTTCTTATTTGCGAACACGCTAATGTAGTTATGAAGAAAGTTCAAGTACTGCCTGGGTGTGGCACCATGCTTCAAACAACTTTGATGCAGCATGTAAAAATGTTCAATGAGGGCCTCATTCACATCAAATATGGCTGATTTGCCATCCTTTTCGTTGACTTTGTTTTTCATTTCGAGAAGCATCTTGGGAACTAAGAGATATAAGTTGAAAAATAATATATACAATGTAACAGTACAAACACAATAACATGTGGAGGAAGGATTGAGTGTTGGATCGAAAAGGAAGGTGAATGTTGAAACGCAAAGTTGAAAGACAAAGTTTTGAACAGTCAACAATGTTACCTTTCATCATGCTCGCTTTGCACCACCCATCTAACCAAAGGAACGAACAGTTCTTATACAATGCGGGGTTCGCCTCGCAGTTGCTTACAAAGTTTGGAGAGCTACAATCCATCACCAAAACAACATGAAGATTACACATCACTCGGTGTGCAAAATACGAATACATTGGTCCTCGGAAACCATCTTGTGAAGCTTGATCACGTAAGGGGTTGAGCAACGGGTCCAATTCTTCTGCAGTATATAAACCAGGAACATCACCAGAACTCAGCAAACTATTCACAAGCTCCAAGAATTCACCCTCAACAAACTGGTGATCTTCTATTAATAAAATAACTTGCTCTCCTTCGATACCAGACGTTTGCATCACCTTTTCAAAGAATAAGTGATAAGCATCTTAATAAAAAATTGAATCCGAAAATTCCCAACTTTAAAATCTCTTGAAAAAAATAAATGTTTGATAAATCCAGCTTTCACAGAGTATATTAAAGTCGAATTGCAGATCAAATGATCCAAAAAGGTTACAAAAGTTAAGTTGAAGTTGAAGGGTTAGGTCAAGTCAGAAAAACTTGCAATATAAGCAAAACATAAATTTGCAGATAAATTATATACCGCTTTGAGATCACTTTTGAACTGTTTGACTCCATATCCTCGGGAAACTTTGGGTGTAACAATATTCACTTGATGCATATGGGCAACAAGCATGGCTGCTGTACGCCTCCCTACACCACTTCTGCCAGCCAAAACAAGTGAACCGCCAGGTTGCGTCAACACTCGATCGACTTTTGCAACATTGTCTAATACCTCTCTGAACAGCAGATAATCAATTTCTTTGTTGTCCCGCGCTGCAAAAAAAATATTAAGTGTAAGAAAGTTATAGTAAAATAGAAGTCAAGAAATCAAGGCACTTGTAAACTTAAAAAATAGCATGGAAAATAACAATAACAACTCAACATTGCAAGCATACTTAAAAAATAGAATGGAATATGATCATGGAAACTCGATATTGCAATATATAAACATACCGAATGCGACAAATCCCTTCTTAACGATTGTTTTGAAATCATCTTTTGATAGTTGACCCAAAGGTCTACCAAATGATCCTGCTGTGTTGCCAGTATGTGATAATCCACCAGAACTACCCCATGTGACATAATAAAGATTATTAAACTGCTCCAATGTGACTGACCAGTCATTGCGCAAAGTAGACATGAGAATGTTGTCGAATTTATCGGCACTTTCTTTACCAACAAGCTTGTCACCAAACAATCTTTTTGCTTGGTAAGCCCATGCCGAGAGTAAGGCTTCAGCGGATTTGTCTGAGCTTTCAATGATGTCATACCTCAACAGACCTATGATCCATTGGGACAAATGGCGTGGCGTGAACACATAGTGTGGATAATGGTCAACAGTAAATTTGCTTTTTGATTGTTCATAAACATGGACTGTCGATTTAGCAAGTTGTCGCAAATTCTTCTCTCCTCCCCAAACAGTATGTGTTTTGTACGACTCGCTGAAAAGGGCTTTCAAGTACTCAAAATAAATTGTTTCCAGTTCACTCTTGCTGGGGTATCTGGAAAAAACTCACAATTATAATAACTAGAATGTATAACAACGACTAAAAAAAATCCACCAAGTATATTATTTACCCAATAGCACAAATTCTAACAATGGATGTAAGGCGTGTGCTCAAACTATGTCTTCCTAATGAGCTACTTGAATTCATGGAAGCAACAATCTGTATGCCATCCAAACCAACCCACTCCAAGTTCAGATCATAGAAGCCATTGTACGTAATAACCTGCAATTAAAAACATATGATAAGTTCTGGTTCTGCTCATTTTGCCAAGCATAGCATAAAATGAAATGAAAATTCATAATTATAAAATATCTCGAAATAAAAACTATAAAACTGAAAAGCATATAAAGCCAAAATAAAAGTCATCATTCCAGCCTTTGTATAAAACTAAAAAAAGCTTAATACCAACTATGCCAAATGCTACAACTATGTTATAAAATTTATTTCTGACTTTGAAAAATAAACAGTGGAAAGGCTAATTATTGTGTTGGAATAAAAAAAAAATTTGTTTATAAAAAGTAGAAATAAAATTAAGAGAAAATACAGAAGAATTACCTGCTGTAAAAATGCAATCAATTGGCTGGTTCCCCATTTGTCAGGCTTTGGAAGATTTATATCTTTAAGGTACAAAATTAATCGCTCGCAATCTTTTGGTTTGTAAACTCTGCCAGTGTTTGTACTTATCGTCATACACGTTTGCGCAAGTTTCTGCAATACGTGAACGGGTGAAGTTTGTGCATTGCAATGGATCGTTGCTACTTGTGCTGATCGTAACTGACTGAACATATGGTTCAAAATTAACCTGAAATACAAATTTAAAAACTCAATATTGACATGAACACATAAAATATTTATTTCAATCTATTCCAAAATCATTAAGAGTCTGCTTCAAATTTTGGAAGAAGCAGAAGAAAAAACACTGCTGAAGTTAATCATAAAAACTAATCAGAGTTTCACTCAATGAAAAACAAATAGAAACTACATAAATGAAATCACAAAATCAGAAACGGTTCAAGCGCTCATGTTGGAATATTTTAGAAGTTTGTAAAGACAGTAGCTAAAAATCTTTAATAGAAAAAATCTTACTCTTTTCCGCACCCCTCTGGACCTGCTACAATGAAAGGTTGCTTGTTTTCATTTGATAAAACCCACGGTGCAAACTGATCTATATTTCGTTTTACTTCAACTGTCAATATAACTGGCGACTGAGAGAGTGAAAAATCTTCCAATCGCAAATTGTCTGGAACCTGTAGAAAGAGATTTCACAGAATTAGCAATCAACAACTGATATGATATTAGATGTACCTCTGGAAATATACACATATCTTACATCAATCTGGTAAGACATCAGTTTTCCACGTTGCTTATCGTAATATGTCTCCAATGGTTTTGAAGGATTTGGGAACGATTCACCGACAAACTTGAAGATCTAACAACGATTAAATCAAAAATAATAGTAATAAGTAATATTGATACACAAAGTTTCAAGAGAATAAGATCTGTGATCAACAAAACAATCAAAACCTCTTTCATTAAAGCTTCCTTCGATTCATTATTTAAATTAGCTCCAAGACCCCTAGACAATGCAACTGCAAACTCGGCTTTTGATGAGACATCTCGCAGATGTGATAAACCACTCATGACGGCACCACCAAGAGTAGTTTCAACGACAAAATCATTTCGATCCAAAACAAATTGTAAAGCCTTCATGAAGTAATCTTCAATCCATCCTGCAAGTAATTGATTGTCAGCTGCTTCTCGTTGAACCCATGACTTTATGATAGCTTGGACATCAGTGTCTTCGTTGCTAAACAA
>JANSTP010062232.1:0-24557 GCA_025330745.1 Cladonema radiatum
TTCATATTTCCTTAAAATGTATAAGCTTCTGGTTAACTTGTTTTTAATTAAAGTTATTGCTCGATTAAATATTTTCCAGATTGCAATATGAAATTACCTGGAAAAACATTTAATAGCTTCTTCGAATGACAACCATGTTTTCCAACAGGACTTTTTACCGTGACCTTTCATCATTGAAACGGTGTCACGTCCAGTCAACAAATTCCAAAATATCAACCCTTTGCAAACTTTTCACAATATTTATGGATAGGAAGATATCATTTATATTTTCCAACTCCAAATTCCACCCAGAGCTCTTCTAAATTCAATTTGCCGGAAAGATGAATGGCAATAACTACCACATCTGTATCAACAGTGCTAACAAGAATAATTTTGTTTCTGGCTTTGGCTCCATCAAGTACACGCAAAAGCATTCGAGAATCAGCTTCTTTATGATTGCAGGGTGAAATGGAGCCTTTGTCCCCAGGATAATTCATCAAAACATCATCGTTATAGGTTGTCATTATTTTAGTAGAATGGTCAGTTAATGTAGCAATACCTTCTCATATCATTTTGAACAGTTCTGTCTTGTTATCATCATTTCTCATAAAATTATTGAATTGTTTAACAATTGGTGTCTCTTTACGAACAGATACTCGAATACCAACACCCCGGCACTCTCTTACTTGAGACTTTGGGCTTTCGTGGTTGTAGATATCAAAAACTATATCTAAACACTCAACATTTTGGGCATGTTTAGTAACCTTCTCTAGGATCTCTTGATAACAGTAATCGCCGAACGTTTTAGAATGTCTAGGGGGATTCATCTTAATGAAGGCTGGGCCATCTATTATCTTCATTTGAGTTTGAGGTAAGTCGTATTGTGGTGTGATGACATCGTCAAGACATTCTAAGAAATCAGATTTAGATGAAAATTTCCTAAGTTTCCCATATTCTGATATGGATATTGGGTATGGGTGGTTCTCGTGAGAAAAAAAAAAAATTAAATCACTTTCTCCTGACTGGCATGCAATATATAAATTTGCAAACAATCGACGATCGGAATTCAGACTAACTATTCTCAGCTTTATCTTTGAAGCTTTCATTGATTGAGAAGATATGAATCAGGGAAAGGGACAGTTTTTGACAAATTTGTTGTTTTGGACAACTCCAGACGATTTCGCACAACGAACAGCAGCAGCAGTTGATTCGCTCAATATATGTTTTGTAGTTACGTGCATTAAAGGACCATTTTCCCTGAAAGGATTACAAGATTCTTCAAACGTCTTTACGAAATGTTTCCTCAAAATGACTAGTGTCTTCGTAATGTGATCCATTCGTTTAAGAATAATTAACATTGTCAAGAGCGAAGAACCAAGGTAACATTCCTTGAATGCAATAGAGAAAAGGATCGAAATCACCAATCCTGATACTTCTAGTAAACCGAAATAACAATACTTCCATTTCAATAACTGTAAACCAGTATTGAGCATTTACTGAAGCTTCTCTAGCATGACATCTCCAATCTAAAAATGACTCATATTTTGTCTGTGAATTGAACGATGACCTTGCAAGCCCTGATAAAGCTTGACCGCTTTACCTTGCTTCTTTTTAGAAAACTGTCGATTCTCCCAATCAAACTAATATATTTCTCAAAAGTATCAGTCCACCAGTGGTGTACCTTCCCAGTTTTTCCTGGTAGCCCATCCAGTCGGCATGGATTTTGTCTAAATCTAACATTATTAATAAATATGAATATGGATGGTTTTTCTTGATGTCAAAAGCAGTAAAAATTGTATATTTTTGGTTCATTAGTGATATAAAATCAGCAGAAAATATTTTGATTGGTATTTTCAACCTTTATACTCTTTTTTGCTTACCATTCTGGGCTACTGACTAACATTTTCTGGTAGTCTGGACAAAGTTTTAGTCGCCGAAAACCACCAGGCTACCATGCGGGTACACCACTGAGTCCACCCACAACCATCCAGCCAGTCTCCTAAGGTGCTTAAAAACGCCATCTCAATATGTAGAGGACCCATCATCCACACAACATTTTCATACTAAGTGCTATAATTCCACTGGACTTGCTTTCCGAGGGCCTAAACTGGCTGATCACCTGTAATAATTGTCAGTTGTGACAGGTTCAAATGTGAAACAAGATTACTGAGTCAGTCCATACAATGCCTAACCATGTTTGGTGAATTGATAGACTCTGTAAGAAGGGGTAATAATGTTGAAGAAACTTTTGTTTCTTTGCCATTTTTCAGGCATTGAGAGTGATACCCATAAAAATTTAGGCGCGCCCAGGCCCTAATCTAGACTTTTAGAATAGCGTCTGATTTTTTTTAAAAATGGCACATATGGGCCAGTATTTTTCTTTGTATTAGGGGGCCTAGAAAATGCTGCCCACCATGGTTGGGCAGCGACGAAAATTTTATGCTCCATATGCTCTAAAATGGCTATTTTGGCTACTATTTAAGCTGGCTCTAAGCTTTATTTGAAGCTGTGTTTGAAGCCTCATACTGAAGTTCTTATGCTATTTTTGATTCCATATAACTGTACAGACACGCCTATTCTTTTTCTCTACTGAGCTACGAGCGCTACGAGGGACTGTCGTTTCGGGTCACTAAATATAAGGACAATAGATAAATTTTGCTGACTTATAGGTCGCCACTAGGTCGACAACTACTTTCTTATTTTAAAGCTTAACTTGTTTACACCCCAATCTGAATCCCAATTTCTCTAATTTTTAAATTCCAAAAACGATGCAAGAGTAATTCTACATACAGCCTTTAAAAATTAACAGATATGTTTATGATTTATTAGTAGATTGGGGTGATGCGAGTTAAATTCTCACTTCTGGCTACAAGCAGAATAGCTCAATGGAAGAGCAACGTGATCTTTTTGAATTCTTATTCTGTGAGCCCTTTTACAAGTTTTGAAAACAATCTTTTACAAAGTTCTGTATAGGACCTGCTGTTATTTATACGCATGAAGCAAGAGTGCGAGGAATCGAACCCTGACCTCTTGCAAATCATGCCATTGCTCTACCATTGAGCTACACTCCTATATATCCAACTTCAAAGATTATTTTGCACTTAATTAATATCACACCACAAGATGCCATAAAGCTCTTTGTCTACAAGAACGCATCTGAGCGGGAGCGATGGAAACACTGGAAACACAAGAAGCGTTTAGTTGGTTTGGATTAATACCTAAAAGATTTCTTATACAAAATAAACCTAGGTATATTCGAGTTGATTTGGTAATGAAATTAGGTATATGTGAAAAGATATATGAAATCAACTACTATTCAATATCTTTTCGAATGAATGCTAGTTTCAATACAACATGGAAAAAAACCCTGTTTCAATATAAAATAATATACAGCAAACTGAAACTGCAGAGACTAAAAATAGTGCTGTAAAAATATAGCTCGACTGTAGTTTTTGAATAGCAAGAAAATACATTCTTCAAATTAGACTTATATGTAAACAAATATATTAACCCTATCTAGCCTGGCATATTTGATTTTTCTCAAGTTTGGAGGGGGGGCGGATTCTGCCCCCTCTCCCTCAAAATTTCCTAAACAAGTAAAGTCTTGACTAAGAGAACTATATACACCAACCTATCATCTACACTTTGGTATACTTACAAAACTTAGGGGTCCCTCAAATTTGTTGACATCATAGTTTTTTGTTGGGACGTGACTCAAAAACTGGAATTTTCTAGAAAAACACTTAAATGGCGATTTGAAACGAACGAAAAAAGCTTTTTTCATGCGGTGTTCACCAAACTCTAGAAAATTCTAGGGTTCTAACATATCTTCCAGGTTTTTGGAAAAAAGTTTAAGAAATTTGTTTTTTTCGCATTTTTCTTGAAAGAAATTGTCGAAAAATTGCTCACCGGTGACCGAAATGGGCATGCCAACGAGAAAAATGGATGTCGCTACCAAAAAATTTTTACACTAAAATGTTGCTAGACGAATTTTATTAAAAGTCATAAAGTTTCAAGGCACAAGCGTTTTTACTTTTAAAATGGTTAAATAAAAACAGGCAGGGGGTGCAGACCCCCCCCCCCCAGGCTGGATAGGGTTAAGCAGACACATGGCTCGGGATAGTAGAGAAATTTTTAAAATTTTCGTGAAATCAAGAAAGATTGAAAGAAATATGTCTTGTTTACCTAGAAATAAAACCTGTAACAAAAACCCAATAATAATCCGTGTAAATATAAATATACATAAAAAAAATTGTCAAGAAGACACTTCCTATGAATACTTGCTTGAATTGTCAACACTTCACATTTCAAAAATGCATCGAGATTTTTCTGATAGCCATATAGCCATTACAGATGCAATTTCTTGATCAGATAATCCGTCTGAGTGGTAGGATAACCGCGTTAAAGTATCTAAACTTTTGGTGTCTAACGCTGTGCATTTTTTCGTCATGATTAACTTCATCTTAGAGAAACCTCTTTCCACAACAGCTTCAGAATGGGGTAGTAACACATAAGTTTTCAACAGTCCATGGATATTTGGAAAAGCATGCTCTAAAACTATGTTGGTCAAAAGATCTTCCACTGAAAGAGGTAATTTGAGCTCATTTTTCTTTTCGCTAATACTTTGCTCTGTCTTAATGATTTCTTTTTTTCATTTTTTGTTGTCATTTTTAGCAAATGTCAGCTGGCGTTCTAACGAAATCAGTTGTTGCTGTGATTTCAGTATCTTTTCAGTCTTTGTCTTATTTACATAAGATTTGTATCCATTATATTCCATTAAAAGAGCATCTTTCGTCGTGCTCTTTGAGATTGGCGGGTTTACTGTACGATGGCCTTGGAAGATATCCTCTTTAGGATTCCCATAAAATTGAAAGAGCTCAGCCACTTGATCGTTACCATAATACGTGCAGTCAGATGCTGTTTCTTTCGGAACTGATAATGGATTGATTGCAAGGAAAGCCTTGACAATTGGTAGATTCGAGATATCAATCACAGATTTCATCTCCGTGAGGGTGTTAAGAAATAGTTTTGCTTGCTTTGAATGAAAATCTTCAAGTGATCCGGTGGTGTCTAAATGAAAACGCTTTCTGGTTTGGTTAGCAACAATACTTTGGCGTTGATAAGCATTGACCTTTGCAAAAATTCCTGGGGAAGATTGGAAGCTCTTCAAATTTGATGACTGAAAATTTTCAACCATATCCGAAAGAGTGGATAAAGTAAAGCCGACTAACTTTTGGATCGCAGAAAAATCTTTCTACCCGCTTTGCAACACCAAGCAAAGGCCATTGGTTACAGATAGAACATCTTCTAAAAGAGTTATTCGATAAACAGTTTCTCGTTTCAGCATTTCATCTCAGTAAAAGCTAGTTTCACTGTTGGGTTTTTCTAAATAAATATTGTCAAGAGCCTCTACGTAAATTTCATATCGCTGTATACAACGAGCACATGCTTTGCCGTGAGAAAGCCATCCTGTGACAACAGCTTTTACTGTGTATAATGCTTTCACCCCATAAGCTTTTTGAATTTCAGCAACAATTTGTCTATTTTTTGAACTAAAGTAGAAAACCTTCCACAATCCAAGAAGTAAGGTGTTGATTGATTCCAGCCAAGGAAATTGCTTCATCAGATGCTTAAAACAGAGAGCCAAATGATGGCAGCGACAATTTATGTATGTCGAATGTGGCGCCAAGTTGGGAAGTAGCCGCTGCAAGCCACTTGTCTCGCCAGACATTAAATTGGTACCATCATCAAGTGATGTGAAAACAAGCTTCTGAATGTCAATGTCTTTTTCTTGCAATGAATTAGAAATTATTTCGAGAAGCGCTTCTAAATTAGTCGACTTACATTGAATTAGCTGGAAAAACTCTAAATTGAAAGATTTTTCTGTCTCATCATAGCAGGTTAAGAATACTCCAAGCATTTCGTTGCGTGCGGCATTCATAGTTTCATCCGCGTATATTACAATGTCAGCAGCCATTTTGAACTTTTCTTGAGTCGAAGTCATTAAATATTCATTTATGGCATCAATTAATGAATCGCATGTCTGCTGAATCGCATGGTATTGCTGAATGAATCACAGGTATTGCTGAATGACAGGTTCTTTGATTTTATTTGCCAAAATATTGATCATTGGCCTGTATAACTCTTTGACTGGAAGATTGTTGCGAGGAAGGAAATGGACGACTTTAATTAATTTTGTAATGTAGAGCTTGTTTGCTTGGGATTTGCACTCTTGCTTACTTTGGGAAATTTCAACCATTTTTTCCATTCTTTGACTGGTTAACATAGCAATAGCTTTCTTATGACGCGTAGAATTAGCATGGCGACGCAATCACTTAGCAGCATTGTCTCCGAAAATTACAGCTTTGTGAGACCAAGCCCCACGTGAAACACCAATATCACACGGCGAGGAACCATAAAAGAATGTTTTCACATGTACCACATTTTTGGTGACTGAAGTAGAGCCAGCTGTAAAGCCTTTCATATTTTGTTGACTCCTTAGATTGGAGATCTAAATTTACAGGACCTTAGCCCTCACTAACAATTTTATCTTCTCCAATATCTAAAACAAATAACAAAAACCAGCATAGCTATATGCCTAAACAATACTTTCTCCTTTTGTGGAAGAAGAAAAATAAAAAACTTGCTTTACCTCTGTCATCATCTCTATCTCCATCTGACATCTCTTCATCTGCAGTTGAGGCATCAACATTTCCTTGTGTTATGTTTGACTGAGTGCCAATATTTTCAAACCTTTCAACATTTTCGCTGCCACTTGTTTCCTCTGACCCAATGGCGTTTTCGTTTGCATATGCAGTTGCAGTTGGTACTCTACAAAATATTTTTTCCGTTAATTATATTGATAAAAATCCTAATAATACAATGCAAAAAAGTCAAACTGTAACATAAAATCGAAATACAAAGTATTATTTACCAACTAAATAAAATTACTAGGTACATACCGATTAAACTTACAAATCAAACTTTGAGATCCGGCGGCAGCCTTACTCAAGTCAGATTGTTTTTTTGCCTTGATTCTTTCTGCAGAAGGCATACTGCTGTTGATACATATATTTCTTACTATAATAATCTAAAAATCAAAAACATGAAATAATTGAAAAAAATTTTACTTAATAAAATGATCAAGTTTTCCGTAATGATGACTCGATTGAAGCTATTGCATTGCGCACATTCTAAGAATTTTTTTTTTAACGCGAAAAACAAACGTGGCAGATGGCAGATGTTTTGAAAATACGAAAAAAGTCAATTTTAAACACAGACAGCTCCTTATCAACATTTTCAAAGATGAATAAATTCTATTTCATAAGTTGTTACTCAGGGCACAGGAGCAAATGAAAAGGGGCAATGTGACATGTGATAAGGGGGTGCAGGGATGGGTTTTCCTAAGTTTTAGAATTTTTTATTTTTTATGTTTTTCAAAAAGGGCAGAGCGTCCGTATATCAGACGCGTTAAAGGCCGAGATGAGGGCCTGCACCCTGCTTTACATTTTTCATTTTCGAAATGTTCTACATGGTCAGTCCAATTCATCTAATTTGTTGAATGCAACATATTTGTAATACCCGAAACAGATTTTGGAATTTCAGGCTTACAACAAATGGCTGGCTTTATATCAATGTAGCTGTCAGGTAGCTTAGGTATCTGTCGTGTAGACATGTACTTAGCATCGAAAATGTACTTATCGGTAGGTTGGTCCGTGTAGTCTTGAAATAAAGACATACTTGTTCCGTGGAACAAGGTTGTAGACCTTGGGTTATGATCAATATTGTCGATTGCCATTAATGTAAATTTATTTAACTGAAGATTTGGTGGACAAACTATGCCTTTTGATAGATATTGATCACAAAGTTGACTGCATATTGTATTTTGTATGTTTACAACATGGTTATAAGTTATGCTAAGGCCATGAGAAGCTAAACACTCGGTAGGTCCCTTCTTTCGCGTTTTGGCATGTATCATCAATCCTAGTGAGACAGGAAAAGGAGGTTCATTTGTTGTCAAGTGTCGGGTTTTTGTGTTATCATTTCGATTTTTGTGTTTCTGAGAATTAAATCAGATGAGTTGCGCTAAATTTAATATAACATTTCCAGTAGATATTTTGTCATGGTATGGTTCCCCAAGCATTATCAAAGTTAACAAGTGTAAAAGTCTATCTAGAACAGATTTCTTTTGCTTATCAATTGATAGGTCGCCATCAAATGTGACATCTTATTCAAAAAAATGCCATCTTATGAGCTTTGCTGTTGGTCTTTCCCTCATCTTTATGAGAGTGAGATGACACTTCAAACGCAGCCTTTCCAACTTTCCCATCCAAAGTTAGTAGGGTATATTTCCTGTTTTTTTGCTCACAAAGGCCGTCAAGGATAGCTTTTTTCAGACATGTAACATTGACTGAATCTATTTCAGATTGGTTTACACCCAACTCAGAAAGTCTTTCTTGATACTTTGGTTTGAGATCTTTCATCAAAAACTCAGGGATGTTTTCAGAACTTGATATGTTGTTTTCAATCATCACAGTCAGTTCATAAAATACAATTTCTAAAGTGTAAGTTAAAGTAAAACATGGAGGGTCACTTTTCTACAATTTGCTGAGACCTCTTGAAAAAAAATGATATAGCCTTTACTCTAAAAAAGTTTATTTATCAAAAAACTGATTTTTTAAGGTTCTCATTTCATAGGTTTTTGTTGTAAAATTTTCAAATACTTTATCGGTAAAAAATCTGTCGGTAAAAAATTTCTTCGGCAAAATATTTCGTCGGTAAAAAATACTCATCACCAAGGCAAAAATTTGTCACTCTTTACCGACAAAATTTTTTGCCGATCCACATATGAAACCAATAAAATCAAACTCATTAAGAACTTACACATTCTTTTTTTCAATCTTTTTTTCAATACTTTCAATACTTTCAAAACTATACACCTTTTTTTAAAAGGTTTATAAGCAACTAGCCCTCGAGAGGCTCAAAAATAAGCAACTTCAGGGCTGGACCTCTCAAAAAGAAGCAACTTTCGTAATTTTCTTTGAATAAAATTTATAGTTTTAAAAGGCATTTTTTTGACAAGATTTTGTTGACTTGGTACTTATTCCTACTCTAAAAGGCAAGTTTCGCACTTCAGACCACATTTTCTTTTCAGTTTTATGAAAAATGACCATTTGAACGCAAAAGATCTATGCATTTCGTGCTTTACTAAATATTCACTAAGCAACTCAGAAGCCACTTTGAAGTCTCAAATTCCAAAAAATTTAAGCTACTCTGAGGTCTGACCTTTGAGCCTAGTTGCTCATAAAAAAAGTGTAGTTCCTAAGATGTCCTAACGTGTCATTTAGCTGCAAAATTCAAAAATACTGAAAAATTCAAAAATAATAATTTATCGACAAATAAATTCGTAGGTGTAAAAAATTTGTCAGTATAATATTTCGCCATCAAAATAAGTTAAGTTAGGATAAATCACTTATAATTACCTGTTATATGTTCAGTATTTTCCGTTCTTTGTTCCTTTTTCTTAAGGTGAGAATGATATTTGTTGAACATACACTTATTATGAGAACATACACTTATTATGGTACTTAGCATCTGTTCCCATCGTTTCGCCGTCTGTAAATTTAGCAAGCAAGTCAAAATCACCAATCTCTGATGGTATCATCTGCACTCACATACTAGCAGGAATTGTCTGGCAAGAATGCAAATTGTCTCCTTTTTGACAAAAAAAGCAAACAGATTTTGACTGTATATTAGAGCATCGTCTGCTTTTCCTTTCCGATGCATTGCTTGCATTACTGTTGTCTTCCTCTGGATCTTCATCAACCGACAAGTTTTCTCTTCCCGTCCAACTGTTGCTTGTTGTAAAGTGAAATGCATGCTTTATGGAAGACTGCTTTATTAATATAACCTCTTTTGCTAACTCGCTCTCGGTTTCGAATCCTTCGCATTGCTTCATTAAATCTTTTGGTAGCAACCTCAGTTCCTTCAACTGAATGAGATACCCTGAAACAGTGTGATAAGTGTTCTTTTGAGTGTTGTAGCCTAATAGAAAGGACAGGACAAAAGAAATCAAAAGAGTTTTTACAACAAATATTTACCTATAACCCTATACTAACAGAGAATTAGATCTACGCCTTTAATCAAAATTTTCATCAAATCAACTAGATTTTATCTGGCTTGTTCAGAGGACATTGTAAATCCACAAACGTATCTTCTTGGCAAAGAAAGCAACGATTCCAATCAATTATTTTTTCCTTCCCTCTTTCAGGGCAAATAACTTCAATTGAAGATTTTATCATCTTCAATCAACACAGAAACAGGCTCATCAGCCATAAATATTAACGATATTATTTAATATATTTTGTTTCACAATTCTAAATCAAAATACAAGGCACAGTTTATATCGTGATAATAAAATTAAAAGAGGAAACATTCCATTGTAAAAATTCGAAAAGTAGTTTTTAAGAAGAGTAGAAAAAAATATTTTATAATATATTTTTTACTTCAAGATTTTATTAAATAACCTAAAAACTATTGATTTCTAACCCATGTTTGTAATATTTTTCTGAAAGACGATAAACTTTCCTATCCATAGGTATATAACATGTCTCATTTCATTAGAATCGGTGAATGGATAAAATTTTGCTGATGTCAGCAGTCACATGACACTTGAGGGGTGTCTCCCTTGATAAAATCGATCAGTATAACCTTAGGTACAACCATGCCAAATTTCATGCTTTTTTCACCTATTTGAAGTATCTAGTCATAATTTTGCATTTATAGCCCTCACTATAAGTAAGTATAGTGTTTATAGAAGTGTCATAAGGCTGATAAATATCTTCTACTTGATAATTCTGATATAAACTTACTTTAACTTGATCATTTTTTTCTTTTGAATGTTCTTGTTTGTAGTAATTTCTATCCAGGTCTACACTATTCTTTCTAATGCTATTGTCGCAATAAAAGACTCATCAGAAGAAGTTTATTCTATATAAATCTCTACCCTTGCCGTTTAGAGCTTTGAAGAAGTTAGGGAGGAAGATAAAAAAGGAAAATGAGAAAGATAAGTTTTTGTAACCTAGCCATTTGGAGTATTCAAGCCACATGCGAAGCAGAGAAATGAGAAATAATCATAAAATAAATACTGATTACCTTTTTGTTTTGAGTTTACAAACGAAATACTAGGTAGATAAACAGGAAATAAGCCGTATGAGTTGTGATAAACTTGCCATTTAGAGTTTTCCAGTCAGATATGAAGTACAGATACATGAAACAAGCATGATAAAGTTGTGATAATTTGGAGTTTTTAAGCACCATATATGAAGCAGAGAAGCAAGAAGTAAGGATTACGTCAGGTGTCAAAACCTTGTGGATTATTTTCATGAAATAACCACAATATAAATTCGGGTTACCTTGTCGTTTAGAATTCTCAAGCAAACAAAGCAGATAAGTTGTGAAAACTTATTTAAAGTTAATGTTTCAAACATATGACTGTCTCAAAATTTTTTTGGTGTATATATTTATCAAAATCTGTTAATAATTACTAGCTGCACGCAGCGTCACACGGCGCTGAAGCGTCGTATTGGCCTGCTAATGCTGTCCCAGATCGCTGGGTGATCCTATACCTATATTAATGTTTTAAAATCTCTAAGACATGTGTTAGATTATTGGTTCTGTTATCAAATTTTTTTACGTAAGTTAATGCACTTATAAAGACATAGATGATTGTGATGTTAACTGTATTAAATAATAGATCCCTTGACTAAGAAAAAGCATCATACCATGCAGAAGCATCGTAAAATCCTACAAGCACAGATTCAGCGTTGACAATACGCAATCTGTTGTTTAAAAAAGGTGAGAAAAAAGTAAAAGATAGGCAGTTGCCATGGCAACCAACTGTCAAAATTGGTCTAAAAATTTTCTGTGCCATTTAAGGTATTTGTGTACCAATTTGGTAACTAAAGGCGAAGTACAGGTAAGTAAGTACAGATCTTTAAATGATGTCATAGGAACTAAAAGTTTAAATTGGGCAAAAAATCTTCAAAACCATTTATATGGGTACCAATTTAGGTTACTAAAAGCAAAGGACAGATAAAAATATAAATAAAATCAAAGATTGACCATTTAATGACGTCATAGGTCATTGCCATAGCAACCAACCATCAAAATTTGACTAAAAACCTTCAGAACCATTTGGGCTTTAAGTGTACCAAGTTTGGTTACTAAAGGCAAGGTACAGGTAAAGTTATAAAAAATTACGACAATTGACGATTTAATGACGTCATAGGCAGTTGCTATAGCAACCAACCGTCAAAATTGGACTAAAAATTGAAAGAAAGACTCAAGGGTTGGATACCCTTAACCTTATATAGGCCGGGCTTTTGTGGGATTAAATTGATCGGTGGGGTTGGGGGTTGGGGGCGGATTCCCCTAAGAACTTCTGAACTATTAATCTAATTGCCATAATTGCAATAAAGTTTGGTACACTGTTAGAACAACTCTTTGTGAACATTTTGGTACCATAATGGATTCATGACATCATCATTTTTCTAAAAGCACCAATCAAAATTGGCTAAAGATTGAGAAAAAAAATGCCCAATTTTTGTTGATCCATATCTCAAGAATGAAAAAAGCACTTAAGCACTTTTTAAGCACTTTTAGGAAATGTTGAGAGTTTTCGGAAATTTGATCGGGAAATCGGGCCTTTCCGATGGCCGAAAAGGGGTATCGTAACACCCCATATGGGCATGACCACCCAAATTTGTTTTTACCGAAAATTTTTCCAGGTAACTTGCATTATCTTTTTCTATTTGTAAGTAATAAGCAATAATAGAGCAAAGTGGCAGGATCCTCCCCAAACCCGGACTAAATAGGGTTTAAAAAAGTGAACTTTTGGATTTTTAAGAGTATTTTCACTCACCTGCATTAAGGTAAGGTATTAGAATTTGGCTGGGCCTTTTTGGATAAGTGAAGGACTGAGAAAGCAACCTCGACCATGGAGTTTCTTTCCTTACACCACCGGGAGGGAGCAGGTGGGGATACCTTTTAAGACAACTTAAAGTGGGAACTACTAAAGTTGTGCAAATAAAACTTTGCTACTGTTTGAGACAGCCATGTAACAGAAGCAGTAATTTAAATTAATTTTCAAAATAAGGTTGTAAAACTGGTTAAAAAAACCCGTCAGTATGCTCCCCTAAAATGTTTGGATGGCTATGGAAGACCAAGTGCACATTTATAATCAAAACGTAGGTTAAGAACCACAACCTAAGTTTGATATATTTGGACCTAAGTTTGGGACCCCAAATCAAGGTTCAGGTTTGAAACCTATATTTTAGATCTTTAACCTAAATTGGAATCTTAAATCTTTCTTTGGTGTCTAAAACCCATATTTAAGACTTATGTGTCAGACCAATAGGCTTCCAAATTTCAAAAATATATATTAAGGATTCAACTGGATTTTGTTTCTTAAACCTAGTTTTTGGGAAATAATGTGCGTTTGAACTTCCATAGATAACATTAAACGTTTTATATGGATATTTATTAAAATAGGTACACAAAGCTTGCATGACCAGACCATGAAAGTTTGTCAAGTTGTGGAATAACTCATTAGAACGTAATTTATACCAAAAAAAAATCTTCCCAACACCCCTGCTAACACTCCTTCTTAACACACTCTCCCCAACGCCGCTCTTTCCAACACCCTGTAGCCTGCTGAAAATCCATTGGTGCTTTTTTGACCAAATTTATCCGGCCGGACTAACCAAAAGTGGGAGCCCGCTGAAAATAATTTAAAAATTTTTACAGTCCAGTCAAAGTATCTTGAAAAATATCTCAACAAGTTGAGGCTTGGTTATCTCACTGGGCCACTGAGGAAGTTTTGTTTCTCCTCAGGATCTTAAAATGTCAAAAACAAGTTTGGCAATAACGTTATTTGTGATGGCAATAAATGACATCAAATCATGGTTGCCCTCTGTGTGCGATAAGCACAACATATTTAGGGTCGAAATTTGCTGCCAAAGTTAAAGCATAGAAGTTTATTTACAAAACTAACTTGGTTTCCAAAATTAAGGGGGTTGTTCAGAACAATGACGTCTGGCGGGGTATGCCTAAAATTTTACTTCAAGTCACCAATTTAGTCTCTAAAAAAGTAGGTGTTTTAGTGTTACAGAGGAAAGCTATAGGTGTGGTGATTTCGATTGGGGGTGGTTCAAGTTTACCCCTTCTGTCTGAATAGAGTTATACTGTGAAAGTTTGAACCCAAACTTAAAATCCTCATATTTGGGCTTAGAAATAGAAATAACAGATATAGAAATAGAATTTATATATTTATAAATTTACTCTGTTTTTATAAAACTCCTCTGGCTAAGTGCGCATTCCTGTTTGTAGTCTTTTACTTCCCTGTTTGCAATTTTCAAATCGGTATAAAGAGGTAAAAACCATGAGCCAAAACTATCCATTGTCAGCTAAAAACCACCAACAAACAGCCAAAAATAGCCGAAACAACTAGCCAACGTGAAGGACATTTTTGAATCTTGGGTTTACTTTTTGTGAAAAAGTCAGAAATTGTTGTCAAAAAGTCAAAATAAAAAGTTGAAGTTTCTTTTAAGTTTCTTTTATAGTTTCTTTTACATTCTAGTTTCTTCAGTGTGTTACAATAGACTATTTTATTTTAAGACTATTGTGGTTATTAGTTTTCTTATTATATTATCATTTCTAACTCCCAGATACCTAGTACATGGGGGGTCTTAATACAATGGGGTGGTGGAGGTTGGTGTATTAATCTTTCCAAATATTTAATAATCGGGGCTATGACCATAAATTTGTAAAAAGAAACAGGTTTTTATATCATTTAAAGAGACAGGTGTAATAGAACTCTTCAAGAAGCAATCATATTTACACAATATTCTAGAGTACTGAGTACCATGATTGCGATAAAAGAGATATGTAGGATACGTAATGAGAATCTATAACTTTTAGTTGCAGTGGATGACACTAACTGGTTGTGGGTGGTTTTGGTTGTTTGTGGGTGATTTTAGCTGGTGGTGGGTGGTTTTGACTGGTGGTATGGTATAATTTAGCATAACCCATTCTTTAACAAATTTTTGTTGTCACAAGGAAACAAAATTTCCACTCGGTTGAGATCTTTTAAGTGATCATATCATAAATGTTTTATCGTGTAATTTTCTTTTATGACCCCTCTAATATCCGTAGAGTGTGGTAAGTGTAAGCAGAGCACTAATACTTGGTGACCATTGTCCTCATTGTGAAAATTTAATTCCCAAACTCATTTTCGTTACTGGATAATCATTTACAAAAAAAATATAGACACATGACACATTCTCAATTTCAAGAATGCCAGAAAGCGACTTAAGACTGAAGGGTTGGTTGGTGGTGGTGTAGTGGTAATCACTTAATTGTAAAATGCGATGATAGGTTTGTGCCGGTTTAGCTTTAAATCCTTAGACAGTTCACTCAAGAGTTGATTAGTAAAGCAACTGTTGATTGACGTTGAAGGCACGAATGGGAGCACCAAGTACGCTAAGACCCGAGGGCGCCGGTTTATATAGGCCACCAGGTGTTGTGCCTGAACTTGACCAACGTTAAATAAGGGAAACATAACTTAACTTAAGACAGCTCTTCTATATCAGTTGCTTGCTTACGTACTGTCTCTGTTTCTATTTCATTCTTAGAACACAGATTGATGATAATACATAAATCAAAATACAATAAAAAAGTTTCAAAAGCAATAAGTAAGTCAAAGTCAAACTAAATTATTTCCTTTATCATAAATACATATCATGAAAGAACTGAATATTTAGGATCCTGGTTCTAATTTCTTAACAAAAAACAATATAATAATGAGTTATTATTATTATTAATGTTACAACTGTCAATTTTTCGTAATACACTTGTATTTTACAGGAGCACAAAACTTCGAAAAATGTTAGTTGTTTGATAAAAAGGAAATGATCAAAAGGGTAAAATTATAGTAGTGTAAGCAGATATACGAGGTTTTGCATAAATTCAATGGATGTTTCCTTTTCTTTTGACAGGGGGGGGGGCAGGGGGGAGGACATGGGGACTAAAAATACAATGGTTGATGGCGACTTTCCAAATGAATTAGCTTGATTGAAATATTGCATGTCAAAGTTTTGAGCCTGAATTAACACTTGAGACTAGAACTCATCCTTTCAAAAAAATCTTGTGGAAGTATATTGAAAAATTATCATTCTACATATTTCTGTTCTTGATATTTGAAATGATTTTAAGGTATTGAGTGCATAATGATAACTATATTATTTATAAATTTTAGCAAAAATTATAGAGATTTCGAGGTGAAAACACAAGTTAGGTTTATATGAAAGAGGGGAAAAAATGATGAACACCACTTTTTAATTCATCTCAATCCAATTTTTTGTTCTCCAGATTTGAGCTTAAAGATTTGTCACTTCGGGAATTTCACTAAAATGTTAATGAATTTGTGATGTCATCTAGTGTATAGAAAAATTACCCAATCTCGAATGCTAAATCTTGAGTCTTTAAAATAAATGAAAGCCTTCCCATTCTTTAAAGTTTTAATAAGTTTTAACTGTAGTGTAAAATACTTAAAATTGATAATTTATCAAATGAATCAAATTAATAAAAGCAGATAATACTATTTTACATTTTTCATTGCCAGAAGTAGCAGCGCTTTTCCTCATTTAAGTTTTACATTAATAAAAATGATACAGGTTCTGAGATATTGGATACACAAGTGTATAGTAAGATTTAAACAAAAAACATTTTTTATGGAAGTCAAACATTATGAACGTGAACATTAATGTGGCTTGGCATAATATGCAACTGGTACCGTCAATCGGGGTGACTTCACTATATCACTTTGAAATGTCCTTAACATAAAAAATAAGTGAACTTTTAAGTGAACTTTTATAAGTTTATAAGTGAACTTTTTTAAGTTGATTTGCAGATAAAAGAAAACAATAGTCAATCTCTATTGAAAATTTAAAGCGTCAACAGCAATAGCGCTACCAATAGTTGTTGATTTGTGAGCATGTTGGAGATAAAAATGACTGAGATATGATGAACATAATTTCTGCATATTAGTGAAATCATAACAGCATGCCAAATTAAATATCAAAACAATATAAATTCAATGGCATAAATTTGAAAAATCATTTTCAGAGCATGTCCTTGCTCCAAATCATGGCAATGAGACACAAACTTACTTTTCCATCTCTGTGAATTGCCTTCAAGAACCTCATATTTTGCCTTCTAAAGCTGGATCAAAAAGTATTGAAAAAAAGAATGTACAGTGGGTGATAAAAACCAATTTGGAATAGAAAAAACAAGAATGAAGACTTATTAGTTAAGCATGAGATTTGCAATTTTTTTACCGTCTGTAATGTTTGCATAAAAGAGGTAGAGTGTGCATTACTATGCATATACAAATGTTCAAAAGGAAAAATATGTAGATGGTGCAAAAAAGAACTTCAATACAAATTTTTATTAATTTTTATTACATAAGGGTTGCTTCAATCACACATTCATTGTACTTTTGGCAAGATTGTAATAAACATATTTAGAATTGGATGGCGCTTAAGATGGTTGAGCGAAGGGGTTTCTTCGTTGTCATTTTGTTTGTGGTGCAGTGTGAGGTGTAAGTGTGAGTAAAAGAGAGGGTGTTAGAATGACAAAGGAAATGAGAACTATTGTAGTAGCATAAGATAATGTAACTTTTATTTTTTGGAGAGCTGTCAAACAAGTAAAATTCAGCCTTTTAGTTACGAATGGATTATTTACATCATTCTTAATAATATCTTTTTTGTTGTGCTACGTACATAACCATCATTTTGCCAGCTTGTTTTGAAAACATGTTATGAAAGAATGTTAGACCAATATTAAATCAAGTCGGCAATTATCGTCATTGGCTCTCATTTGAGCATTTCACTGTGGACTGTCTAGTTCTAATCCTGTCAATCAAACTTTACCAAAATGTTAGAAAGTACAATAACCATTCTTTAGCTACATTAAAATGTTTTATTTAGATTGGAATAGTCGAGAAGTTATTAGCGAAATAAAATCAGATGAAAAGATTTTTGCAGGAAATAGAAAGGCTTCAGCTGATATAATTAATTGGTTGGTTTTTTGTTGTTTAAATATATTATTTGATTTATATTATTGGATAACCCTTGCAAAGATCTTTAACCCTATTTTGCATGGGTAGGGGGTAAATTTACTTCCCCCCCCACACACACACAAAAAAAAAAATAAAAAGTAAAAAATAAAAAATAAAAAAAACAACAAAAAAATTCATTGTTCTTTGATCCTGTGAACAAAATTTAGTTATGCTTCATGTCAAAAAAATTTTACTCCTAACATACCCCATCGCTATGCCCCCCTTTTTTGGTATGGGTGTAACAGTTTTTACCCAGTAGCAAACTCTTACAGCAGTTACTTGACTTATACTAAAATTATGAAGTTCAAATTTTTTAGGTAGGTAGACGGCAGCATGACAAATATTATGCCGATGACATCTTTTACTGATGTTGATATTTTGTGTAACAACCCATTTTTGAAGATTTTGATGACATCAATACCTGGACCAATTTTTTTGAGTAAATTTCATTTTTTGCTACTAATATACAAAGTTTCATACAAATACACCCTTAAGTCAAAAAAGCTGAATTTCTGCCTTTTTACTCGCCCTTTAGAGGGTCCTAAGGGGTTAAAATAGCTACAAATCTGGTATGGAATAAAAAGAACTATTTTTTTTCGATGGATTTGGATCATTAACAGTCTTCTGGAAAGCTTTTGTTAGACCATAGGTAAGGAAACTAAAAAACCTTTAAAATCCCCTATTTTCATCATTTTAATGATGTCATCACCGATTTGTCATGTGAATTTTGGGCTCAATTTTTTTATTTTCGAAGTTTCAAATGGTACTTTATATTTTTGTTAAATTCTAGTGAATTTAGTTCAGAATTGATGATTTAAAGTAGGAGGGGGGTAATTTTATAAAAAGACCCATGTTACATAGGTTTGATTCTTACTGAATGGCTCTTAATCTATATGTAGATAAAACAAATTATTATAGGTATAATAATACTACTTAACTATAAAAGTAATGATAGTCACTAGGAATAATGTTGATTGTTAACTGCTTCTGTCCCCACCATTTTTATAAATGGAAGATAGTTCCCTACTAGCTGCATGCATGGTGGCGGCAATGCTGAACCATCACATTGGCCTGCTAATGCAATGGTAACTTTTTAATACCAATAATAAATCTCTGGAAATATTATTGCAATCTCTAGTAATTTCATTTTTTTGCTTTTATTCAAACATTGAACCAGTGTTTTTTTCTTCAAACCTGTGTTTTCTCCAAACCTTTTTCTTCAAATGAAAGTTCCCCATATTTTTGTTGGAGTAGTGGATATATTTCAGTTTAAAAAATTTTAAGTTTGATATGAAACACTTTATTTGTACTAGCTATCAAGAACAACATCATACTGAATATCATCAAAACATCATCATAAAAGCTGAAGGTATGCTAATGAATTAATTTCTTCCCACAAAAAAGATTTGACTTTTATTTACTTATTTATAAATTGTTTTTCTCTCATTTCCTTTTTATCACAAATAGCAGAAAAACTTATACTGGATATAACATTACAAGATGATCAGATTGCCTTATTCAATGAAATGTATCCAACTTCTTCTGTTGATGTACAGAATGTTGCTGAACAGGCAGTGGCTTATGATTCACCAAATATATGCCTGGCTATAACACATCAATACAAGTACTCCAATGTCCTTCATCATGCTGCCAAAAAGAACAGTGATAAAGTAGCAGCAATACTTATTGATCATGGTGCTAATGTGAATTTTAGAGATAAAGATGGGTGCACACCACTTCACATGGCTGCAAATTATAATAGCGATAAAGTAGCAACAATCCTTATTGATCATGGTGCGGATGTGAATTCTAAAAGTAAATATGAAAGTACACCACTTCACTTAGCTGCAGATAATAACAATGATAAAGTAACATTAATACTTATTGATCATGGTGCGGATGTGAATTTTAGAGATGAATATAAGCGGACATCACTTCACAGAGCTGCAACTAAGAACAGCGATAAAGTAGCAATAATTCTTATTTACCATGGTGCTGATGTGAATTCAAGAGATGAATATGAGCGCACTCCACTTCATACGGCTACAAATAACAACAGTGATAAACTACCAATAATTCTTCTTCATCATCATGCTGAGGTGAATTCCCGAGATGATTATAAGCGTACACCACTTCACTGGGCTACAAGAAGTAACAGTGATAAAATAGCAGCCATTCTTATTGATCGTGGTGCTAAGGTAAATTCTAGAGATGAATGGGAGAATACACCACTTCACTTAGCAACAATTCATAACAGTGATAAAGTAGCAACACTACTTATTCATCACGATGCCGATGTGAATTGCAGAGATGAATATGGGAGTACACCACTTCACGTGGCTGCAATTAAAAACAGTGATAAAGTAGCAACAATACTTATTGATCATGGTGCTGATGTGAATTCTAGAGATAAATATGGGAGGATACCACTTCACAGGACCGCAGAAAATAACAGTGATAAAGTAGCAACAATACTTATTGACCAGGGTGCTGATATGAATTCTAGAGGTAAAGATGAGCAAACACCACTTCACTTGGCTGCAAATAGTAACAGTGATAAAATTGCAACAATATTTATTGATCATGGTGCTGATGTGAATTCTAGAAATAAAGATGGGTGTACACCACTTCACGGGGCTGCATATAATAACAGTGATAAAGTAGCAACAATACTTATTGACCATGGTGCTGATGTGAATTCTAGAGATCAATATGAGCAAACACCACTTCACTTAGCAGCAATTCATAACAGTGATAAAGTAGCAACACTACTTATTCATCACGATGCTGATGTGAATTGCAGAGATGATAATGAGCGTACACCACTTCACTGGGCTGCAAACAAAAATAATGATAAAGTAGTAACAATGCTTATTGATCATGGTGCTGATGTGAATTCAACAGGGGATAAATATGAGTTTACACCACTTCACTTTGCTGCAAACAATAATTGTGATAAAGTAGCAACAATACTTATAGATCATGATGCTGATGTGTATTCTAGAGATAAAGATGAGCGTACACCACTTCACGTGGCTGCAATTAAAAACAGTGATAAAGTAGCAACAATACTTATAGATCATGATGCTGATGTGTATTCTAGAGATAAAGATGAGCATACACCACTTCACGTGGCTGCAATGAAAAACAGTGATAAAGTAGCAACAATACTTATTGATCATGATGCCGATGTGAATTGCAGAGATAAAGATGAGTGTACACCACTTCACTGGGCAGCATATAAAAACTGTGATAAAGTAGCAACAATACTTATTGATCATGGTGCTGATGTGAATTCTAGAGATAATTGTGAGCTTACACCACTTTATTGGGCTGCATATTATAAGTGTTATAACGTAGCAACAATACTTATTGCTCATGGTGCTGATGTGAATTTTAGAGATGAAGATGAGCATGCACCACTTCACTCAGCAACAATACTTTTTAATCATTTTGCTGATGCGAATTCTAGAGATAAATGTGGTTTGAAAACACTTCACTGGGCTGCAAACAGTAACAGAGATAAACAAGCAACAATACTTATTGACCAGGGTGCTGATGTGAATTCTAGAGATATAGATGGGTGTACACCACTTCACATGGCTGCAAATAGTAACAGTGATAAAATAGCAACAATACTTATTGATCATGGTGCTGATGCGAATTCTAGAGATCAATATGGGCGAACACCACTTCACTTAGCAGCAATTCATAACAGTGATAAAGTAGCAACACTACTTATTCATCACGATGCTGATGTGAATTGCAGAGATAATAATGAGCGTACACCACTTCACAGGGCTGCATATAGAAACAGTGATAAAGTAGCAACAATACTTATTGACCAGGGTGCTGATGTGAATTCTAGAGATAAATATGAGCAAACACCACTTCACATGGCTGCATATGAAAACAGTGATAAAGTAGCAACAATACTTATTGACCAGGGTGCTGATATGAATTCTAAAGGTAAAGATGAGCAAACACCACTTCACTTGGCTGTAAATAGTAACAGTGATAAAATTGCAACAATATTTATTGATCATGGCGCTGATGTGAATTCTAGAAATAAAGATGAGCGTACACCACTTCACGTGGCTGCAAACAGTAACATAGATAAAATAGCAACAATACTTATTGATCATGGTGCTGATGCGAATTCTAGAGATAAAGGTGGTTGGACACCACTTCACTGGGCTGCAAACAGTAATAGTGATAAAGTAGCAACAATACTTATTAATCATGGTGCTGATGCGAATTCTAGAGATAAAGGTGGTTGGACACCATTTCTTTGGGCTGCAAACCGTAATAGTGATAAAGTAGCAACAATACTTATCGATCACGGTGCTGATGTGAATTTGTAGAGATAAGTATGAGCATGCAACACTTCACTCTGCTGCCAATAACAACATTGGTAAAGTAGCAACAATACTTATTGCTCATGGTGTTGATGTGAATTCTAGAGAGAAAGATGAAAGTACACCATTTCATTTGGCTGCAGATAATAACAATGATAAAATAGCAACAATATGTATTGATCATGGTGTTGATGTCAATTCTAGAGGTACAAGAAAATATATTTTGATTTCAAGATTTGTTTTGCCATCCATTCAATCATGTTTGCATTCACGTTTAGACTGTATATGTATTTGTATTTTGGACTGATCATTATCATCCATTTCTGTATCTTATTTTTTTTTTATTTTCTTATAGTAATTTCATAGATATGAGATAAATATAAAGACAAATGCTATTGTTTATGCTGTATAGTTTTTTCTGCTAAGGTTAGCAGATGGTCAGATTGGTGTATGGAATCATTCTGAATGACCATTTGCAGGGTTTTGATTATGGCTTGAAAACGTTTTAGCAGTTTTACTGTGAAGAGAGGTTTTCTGAGTAAAAACATGTTTTTTTTTCTAGTAGATTTTTGAAAATCTACTTCACAAAAATTGCAATCATTTAGCATCTTGCAAAATTACGCTTGATAATTCAAACCATGTTATTTGTTATATAAAATACTATGAAATATAATTTACAGCTTGAAAATAAGAATATGGAAGAGACATGTATTTTTCTAATAAATTATATTTAAAATAGTAAAGAAATAAATGAATCACCTCTTTTTTGATAAAACTGATAAAAAAGGGTGTTAATGTATTCAGTTGATAGTTAGGTGCATAAAAGTTGATGATCAAAGATAGTAATGTCACAAAGATAATTTCACCAAATTTCAATTTTGTTCACTTACTTTGGTAATTGACAATAGTCTCATGATAGGTCTTTGTATTTGTGGTATTTATTTTTTTTTACCTTTTTCATCCACTAGCTAGCTATTTTTACTTACTAAAGATGAAATTTAAAGTGAAAAGTGTGCAGTATTAATTCTGATTTCTGCAGCGTTTTTCTCTGCATTCTCAACATTTAATAAAACACTTCTCTACTCTTTCCACCATGTTGATATTTTATGAATTCCTTTGTTTAAGATGTACAGGATGTATTAAGAACTTTTTGCATCTCTATTCACCCTTATCAAATAGGATTGTTTTTTATTTAAATTTTGTTTGTTATATATTGTCTGATGTTTTATATTGACATCATCATATCTGGAAATATTTAAAAAGTAGCGTATTTCTCTGCCATTGTAGATACCTATCAAAAATGATCAATTCATGCACAATATTTAGTAATTTAACATAATATTTTGAATTTCGAATGTGTTCTTTACTTAAATTTTATATAACATAATAGTAATCTTTGAATTTTGTCTATGTGTGAGGAAAGAAGCAAAAAATGAATAAATTGTTAAAGCAGTTACCGAATGTCTTCTTAATAAGAGGAAACTTCTAGCCATGTTATTTTTTTTTATCTCATGATTTAAATGTTATTGGAAATTTGTTTCAGCAGAATTTTAAATAGTTTTCAACTGATTTTTACACTTACTAAAATACTTATTTTATCTCCTGGAAATAATTTGCAAGTGTTCGACAAAATTTTTGCCAACTCTTTATGAGAATAGGAATATGGATTTGCTTTATGAGAATATGAATTTCTAGCTATATATTATCTTTAATTGTGTATATTTTTTATTAATAATTCTTTCAATATGTTTTTTATTCATATATTTAAATTCCCTTATGAATTTACTCGTAATTTATATATTTCCCACTGTGTTTGTCAATCTAATGTTATTCAACCTTACATAAGGTGCGACATTACTGACAATTGTATATCTATATATAATTTGCGTAGAGTAACGCTCCTTTTATGGAAGAAGGCGCTCCTTATTTGGAAAACGAAAGTGAAATAGAAGATTTCATTGGTCAAAAACTCTTCAAAAAGAAAACCAATCAGAAAACGTCAAAAATTTTTGGAGTGAAACCATTCTAATGTTCTTAACGTT
>JANSTP010062233.1:0-14118 GCA_025330745.1 Cladonema radiatum
GGATAAAGACATAGATAAAGTAAAATTTAACTTCAAAGAATATTCATACAAATCCAGTGTTTTCAAAACTATGGAAGAAGACTTAGGGTATCTGGGAGAATATAATCAATGTTAAAACTTTCTTTTTTCAAAAGTTAATTGGCATGATTGCCAAACATATCCTTTACTCACCCTGCAGTATGGAATGTCCCTATAATCCCTTCTCATACAATATGAAAATGTTGCAGTTTTTAATTTGAAAATCAAGAACATTATAAAATCATACAGAAATTGGCACAAACCTTTCTACAGCTGTCTCTAACTTGATCATTTATGAAATCATTTTGCAAATCAATTTGAAATAAAGTTTTTCAAAATAAGTTGATAGTTGCTAACAAAATTAAGCAGCCAACAAAATTAGTAAGCACCAAAGAAAACTAATAAATTAAATTGATATTGCAGATTCTCAGTGAAGTTCTTACCCAGTGTCCTCCCATGAAAAGCATTTGTAAATGAAAGAAAACAAAGATTCGATGTTCCTGGCATCTAAGGAAAAAATAAAAACACTTTGAAATTTAGGGAAAAAATACAGTGAAACCTCCTAAAATGATCACCTATATAAGAAGAACACCTGCCGTAAAGACCACCAGTTCTTGGTCCCAAAATGGCATTTTCTATTGTTTTCAACCTGTATAAGAAGATCCTGTCTAAGAAGAGCACTTTTTTATGGTCCCTAGAGTGGTTGCCTTATATAAGTTTCACTGAACGAAAGGCCAGGCTTACTAGTATATTAGGGGAGGCATCCATACTGAAACATACAACTTTAACATTATCATCAAAAGCTTTGAGATCTTTACTCCTTGTTAAAGCACCACAAAGTGCAGAAAATCAAAGTTCAAAATGCCGGCCAATACTTTTAAACCACTCCTCAGGAATAATGCTAAGAAGAATTAAAACCTGGCAGCCTGTAATTATGGCTATATTGATAGTAGTTTAATGTCAACCAGCTACTAAAGTGGTTTCCTGCAGGAAGGAACAGTTTGCAAAAAAAATTATGACAATTTGACAATAACGGTACTTCACTAAAATATAAATTCATCATAAAAAAATAAATACCTTATTTTGCATGCAAGTCTGTAGCTCAAGCTCACTTGGGTCCAGACTCCCTCTTTGGTCAGCCTAAATGATAAAAACAATAAAGTATTTCGTTTTAACTTTCCTTATACTTTCTGCATTAGCAAAAAGAATGGGCGGAGGAGGGGGAGTTTTGTTGTAAATGAAGTGCTTCTTTGGATAAAAAACCTGATAAATATGTTAACTTTGATTAAATTTTAAAATTTTAGGTTTAATAATACTTTAATAAAATTTGAGTAAAATCATAGATTTCTAAATAAAAAATTACTAAAGAAGTCAATTTTTTGAATGTAATCAAACGATTTCAATCTAACCTTTGCGCCCTATGGTATGAAAGTGTGCTATGGTTGCAAACTCGCATTTTTTAATTAACATAATAAGGATAAAGGTGAAAAAAAAACAAGAATAAAAATAAAAATAAAACATACAGAATATACATATATTATAATAATTTACACAAAATTATTAAACTTAGTCTGCACCAGTTAAGGAATATTATTGCTCCTCCAGCTAAGCTATTTGAAAACATTTCTTGGCAGACTTACTCTATATTTGATCATGGCAGCCTTCATAGCATTTTCCACAGCACATGATCCACACATCATTGTTTGAACGTTATGCGCCATTCCTTTTGGAGTTATCTAATTAAGAAAATAGTGTTTTAAATAGCGTTTGTGAAAAGATTCAGAAAGGGCTATAGCACATATATTTGAAAAGCTTTTAAAACAAAGAAAAAAGCTTTTAGACTCGCGAAAACATCCAAAAGTTGCAATCCCCCAAGCTTTACCTTGCATATTACTTTTTGTTTTTCAATTTGTGAAAGTTTATCCAGTAATATTTATATTTTATTTCATTATTCCAAGTTTCATTAATTCTAATAATTTGTCACTTGCCAAGGCTTATCTTGAGAATGCTTTAGGATTCTATCATTCACAAAAAATTCTCTGGCAAAAATTTCCTCAACTAAAGTAGCAAGCATAGGTATAAAAAAGTCAATATTTAGTAAAAAAAAAAAACATGAACTTTTACTTTCAGTAGAGTGTCTTGCAACATTTCAAAAGTATTCCCTGGAGGATTAAATGACATTGATGGCCGATTGATAAACATTGTCTAGAAAAAAAGAAGAAACACTATCAATAAGGTGAATGAAACAGGCCTTCATAATTGATTACAAATGTCAAGACTAAGAATTAAAATAAAAAGCTGGAAGAAAGATTTGTCTAAAAAAATTTTGTTCGCATAAGTTTGGTTTTTCTAAATTGGAGGCATATCTGAGTCCTAAGTAGGAGTGTTTTATCACAAGTTTTTTATCATGGTTGGTAACGTTCAGTGTTGACAACCCCTTGTGACTGAAAGCATAGAGTATTTGAGCATAGTAATAAGAGTATTATGTATGAGCACAACATTTGATACACTTTTGTTCCATATTTATTAAGACAAATAAATTTCAAATTACTCTTAGGAATCTTTTTGTTGACATAATGCTAAACCTTTGTCAGTGAATGGAAGAGTAAAAGAAAAAAATTAATGGTTATTCAAAAGCAGCATGAAATCCACTTACTCGAACATCTTTCATTTTAAAAGCTTCAATTAATGCTGGATGGTTGTAACCTAAAAACATTTATAGGGAAATATGCTACATTTTTGGTTCCTATAATAAAATTTTGGTGTGATGAATTCATTCCTGGAATATAAAAAACTCCTTTCACTTGATTGAATTCCCCCTATAATTACAACTAAAATATTTTCTGTCGTGACAGGAATTAAAGTATGAAAGTGCATATTCTAGATATTGAGGGCAGGTTGAAACATTTTGGAAAAGGGTAGTTTCTGGGGAAAAAGGTATAAATTTTCTTTTTGTGTCAAAAACTAGTCCTAAAGGCCAATTTTTATGCATATTTTCAGACAAAAAAAAAGGACATTACGTGCAGCTATCAAACACAATTTTGATCTAAGATATTACCTGAAAGACCACAAAGTTTCTAATTAACATAATTGATGCTTTTTGAGACTTCCAATCAAGGAAGAAAACATCAACCTACCACGAACATGTGAATCCAATTAATGGTTGAAACATTATTTACAAGGTTTGTATTAGGCATTGTATCATTTTTAGTTAAAACTAAAATAAATGCTGAAAATACTAAAAGTTCACGAAAACTAAACATGTTACAAGGAATATTTACCTAATGGAACTGAAGACACTTGTTGATAAACATCCAAAAATACGTTTCCGTCAACATCTACCATGTAATTTCCATTGGATTTTTCAAAGTCAGCAAAAAAACTGACAGTTCCAAAATTCTAAATTAATGAAAACAAATGAATGATGGAAAAACTAACAAAAATGTGAATAAATAATATAAGACCGCATAACTGCAGCTATATTATTTTACAATCCTCCCTCAAAACCCCTGGTTAAAATGTTTTTACACAACAAATTGCAATCAAACTTCACAAAAAAGCACCATTAGTAAATTCTAAGAACATTAAATTTACCCCTCAAATTCATGCCATCAAAAATACTATAAAGTTACATTATGCTCAAATATTCCTGGGTAATTTTTGACAACACTACAAAGAGACTTCTAAATAATTCAGATGATGTTTAGAGATAATGAGAAAAATCAAATGCATTTGTCAAAAAGTAACCTTTAAATCCTGGGCTTTTAATAATTAGGTCAAAATGAAAGATTTTTTGAGAAAGTTTGTTAAAAAGTTTTAGATGTAAACGTGTATAAAATTTGGTGTATTTTTCACTGGTCCCCATAACATTGAACAGATACATGTACCACCATGGATGAAAGAGAAGTTAATAATTTTGGTAGTTCACCACTCCCTACTCCTTAAAAGTGATGATGTCATCAAACAACCTGAAATAACAGTTCTTTGGCATGGTTTGTTGGTGATCCCCTGAAACAATGCTTTGACAAAAACAAGTCACAAAACTACTAAAAGATAAAATTTTCTGATATCAAAATTTAAGTAATTACATTTTGCCTCTTCAATCAAAATTTTATGCAATGAAGAATAGGGTAACAGAGCTTTTATTACCATTTAATATAGCAAAGAACATAAAAAATAGCAATCAACTGAAAAAAAAAACAATTATTAATAAAAAGGCTGCTCTCTATTTGATAATCTACATAAAATATATCTAACTATTGCTTTTCAAATGTCTTGGTACATAAATGAATTGCAAAAAACTATAATAGTAAGATGTGCTAAATGAATAATGATAAAAACATACAAAAAAGAGGATTATATGTAATCAAACTGTTATTGTAATAAAAAGCAGCATGGGCAAACATAATAAGGTCAATGCAGTGCTTAAAATGATTTTTTTCTAATGGCATAGGTCAAAATAATAGACATAATCAACTCATCAAATACTATTAAAAATATCACAGCTACATGCTGCAGAGAAAGTAAAACACAATAACGACTAAAAATACTAACGTTTCTTGACAATTAAGCAAATTTCAACAGGCTAGGTTTGGCTAGCAGCAATCAGGGCTTTCAGTGAAAGTGTAATATTGTAGTTGGTTTGTTCATATATTTAACTTTTTGCTTTTTTTAATAACAAAGTTTAAAAAAAAGGCTAAAAAAATTTCTGATTGTGTATATATTCTTTATCAGCAAAATTGTCACCATGAGCCAAATTTTGACAACAGAAATTTTAAGAAATACTTAGTTTAATGCCTTATGTGGAGCTTTTAGCAAGAGAAAAATTGATCAGGTAGAATACCAATGCACAAGAAAATGAATTATGTTGTAATACCAAATACCAAGTGAGTAAAACATAAGTTGTTGTAGGATTTATGCAGGGTATATTGTCATAAAAAAATGGCGAGAATTATACCAATCAAAACAAAAGTACTAAATATAATATTTCCCCGCATTATGGTATTGGTATCACTGAAGTAGCGTACAGATATATGACAGAAAACCGATCAAAAGTCTAGGTTTTAAATTGGATGCGAAAACTAAAAATAAAACTAGATGTAAAAAGTTTCCTTTTAAAATCAGGAAACAGTATTTAAAAACTGTGTCTTTTGGCAGAAAAGAAGTGCATAAATTATAATGGTATAAATTCTAAAATAATCCATTTTTGATCCTGATACCAAAAATATCTAATTTATGGTATTTTAATGCTGTCTTCCTTGATGTTTTTGAAAATACACGTGCTTACAAATAAAAAAGCACTAGATTTTATAAAAAGATTTGAGCCTTCAAATCTTCACATCGCTTTTTATTTTATAATTTTGTCCGTACCATAATCACGGTTGGCCATGCATTAGTAAAGAATTAAACATGACAAAAATTGATAAAAGTAGCCCTATAAGTTATGACAAGACTTTGTAATTTTAATTTTAAAATAAGAACTGTTGATAAACAGCACATATTCTAAATGAATATCACAGAACAGAAAGCCTTACAAGTATTGCCAGCTTGATCATTTGAAACTGATTGTCAAAACCAAAAGATTATTTCATGAATCCCATTAAAATACATAATGGTTAGTAAACAAAGCATTGATGCCAATAACTCACCAGTTTAAATGGCAGCACAAAATGGTTACTCTAAAGAAGCAGGTCTTCAGGAGGTCAGCTGAACAAAAAGGCTTCCCTATTTGTCAAAAAACAAAAAATAAAATAAAAAAATATTATGAAAAATGTTTGCTTGGCTTTTGCTTTCACTAATTGATAGTTGGTCATTATTGACACTGGTCATTATAACTCATCTAAACCAAAGAAGTATTTACAGTTTGCATGCACTTTAGACGGAAAGTCTCACTTAAAGTTAGGTCAATTAAAACAGCACTGTTTTTGAATCTCTTTTAAAGAACTGAAATAGTTTCTCTTCCATTAGAAATCTTAGATAATATTGATAATCAATAAAAATCTCAATTCTTAAATAGGATGTCATCAAGAGTTAATTCGGATGTTGTCATATTGCTAAAACACACACGCCACATTTATAAGTCAAAGTCAATGCCAAAGTGGTAGCAACTAAAATTTTTATGAGGAATGGCTTGAATACATAGAAATACCTAAATTTGCTGGACAAACTTTTTGATCAAAATGTACCTAGTAAAATTTCATTAAAAGTCTAGAGGGAACGGATAATAGAGATAAAAGATGGTTGAAAACTGTGCCCAGATAGTATTGAAAATAAATGTCTTGAAAGATAGGAGATATTTCAATCCCATGAAAAGATTTTTTTTATAAACAATAAACTCTTTAAATACGACACCAAATTGGTTATTTGAAAAATATAAATATTAGTTACATTTCTTACCCCTCTAGTTTTCAGCTGTTCATAAATTGCCTAAAAATTCAAGAAGAAAAAAAAAGTGAACCAGAAACATTACCTCGAATGTGAATCAAATATTTGAAAATTAAAAATTAACAATAACAGTTCCTTCTTACTTGTGATTTGGGTCCGGGAACCTCAGTGTTAACAATAGGTTTTGTGTGTATCCCATCTTCTACACAAGATGTTGATATGAATGCTGTTCCTTATCGAAAAAAGAAGTAAAAAGAAAAATTATGACACATATATTAATACCTAGCTAAATAGAAGACAGACAGATGAAACAGTGCAGATTCTTTATAATTAACAGTAATTTTATAAAATTAATTTTTTTTGTCCAATGCAAAGCTCGAAGAATCTAAATGACAAAAATTATGTGGCCTATACCAAAACTACGCAAAGGGGAAACTCTAGAGCATAAATGCTTCCATTTCTTTTTTTTTTTTTTTTTTTTTGAAGTGTTTTATGTTTTTTTACGCAAAAGTTTTATGTCATTCTGATGATTTTGTTGCCATAGCAATAAAAAGGTAAAATAAGACTACGGATCGGTAAGGATAAGTCAGTAAGACCATCAAGAGCATTGTACTTAAAGATATTGCTCTGATCAGAATGCCCAAATAAAAAAATATCAGAGAAAGCAGAACCTTTATCCAAAGTCTAGATTTTTACTCCTGTATGCCTAAACCCAAAAAAAGCTAATAACAAGAGAAATACAAGTTTTTAGATAAACTCTTTCATTTAATTATACCCTAAGGCAGTGTGGCCTAAATGAAATGTTAAATATATCAAACCTTACTTCGCAAAATGCTTTGAGAAAGCTCATTATTTGAAGAGCCAGGAAATATGGCTCAAATTATTCTACATATTACTCTACACACCTGCTCTTCGGAAACTCAGTCGAACGTTTGAAAGAGATTTAATCATTTCCTTAAAAAAATAATCAGCAATAAAATTTATTCTAAATTTTTTTTCCAGAAAACAGAAACTGAAAATTAAGCCATGCAAAACTCCTATGACAAATTCTAAAAAATTGAACAAGATTATTTGAGCATAAAATTATATCATAATCCACAAATATTTAAGAGAAAATAATGTGAAATATAATTAATTATTAAAATAAAGACAACAGTATCAATGCTTTCTTTGTTACAATCAGCATAAACATCCATTGATGACAGTTCACAAAGTGAAAAAGAACACTAATTAATCATTTATAATATTCAAAATAACATTATCAATGAATAACTGAGAGTATAGTGGAATTTTGAATTTTTCTTTCAAAACTGATTTAATATCAAAACATATATAATCAAAACTTTTCAAAATTATCTGAGTTTAAATATATTATCAAGAAGGAATTCTCAAAATTTCTTTCAAGATTTCTTTCCTGATTCTTTTTCGGTGCAAGAATTTCTCATAAAGATTTTTAAAAAATATTGCCATTAATAATATCTTTAGTTTAGGGTTTATTGGACATGCTATTTTAAGATGCCTGTGACAATATGATTATATTTGAAAATTGTATTACAACGATTTGACTACTTGAAAATAATGACAGCTTTATCTTGGCGTATTGTAAATTCTTACAAGATCTTACAAAAGCACTGCATCAATGCTGTTTTGACAAAAACAACCTAAAATTGCTTTTTGCAAATGAAAGAGAATGAGTTTATAATGACTTTCGAGTCGGCTGTTACTTCAACATTTGCTCTGATCAAATCTAATACTTTTCTATCAAAGCTGTCAATAGTTAATGTATTATATAAATCTATCAAACCTTGCAGCGCCAGTCGGTTTCAGAAATGTAGCTTTTTTCCAGAACAACTTTTCAGATTAAACATGCTGTATCTCCCGAACTAAAGCCTTCCAGGCATTGATTCTGGTCTCACTGGAAAGAGCGTTTAATTTCCTTTCAGTGAAGCCCTAAGTAACCGCCTTGGGTGGCTTGCAACTTGTCAATCTCGTTCCCAGAATATTCCAGGATCGGTCCTTTAAGGGTTAAATAATAAAAAACCCGTAAAACTTGCCTCTTTCATTCTACTTTCATTTACATTGTAGACAAACCCATTCATTCTTACTTGCCATATTCTAAAAAAATTATACCTGATTGATTTCTAGAAGATAATACATACAATAAATTGAAAATATAATAATAAAAAAATAATAAATCAGTACCTGCCTTGATAGAAAATTTAAATAAACAAAAAAAATTGTGATTTCAATGAAATTTATGGAAAAACCAGGGGATCCAATATGAAAAATGATTGAAAGCCTGGTCATAAAAGGCATGAAGTCACATGTGGATAACTTCACACATGCCACAATTAATTCAAAAGAGTGACTTCCACTCCCCTAAAATAGTGAACAACTCGCCATGCATCGAGGTATCCAGATAGGTTTGCTACCGGTAAACAGGTATGGGATCCCAAAAACACCAAGAACTTAAACAAAGATACCATAAAAGCCATTGAATATTGCTATAGCAGGCTATATTCCAACATAGTGTTTATATTTATGCAAGGAACAGCATTTCCCAATATAATGCAGGAGTCGAAATAATGACCGGTCATCGGTCATGACCAGAACATTCGTATCATATTTGAAACAATAACGAATGCATATGCATATCTTTCATAGTAACATTATATTATATACCTTATGTGAAACAATTAAATTAAAATCTACTAATTTTACTAAATATTTGTTTACAAAAACAAAAAAGTTTTCTTTTCACTTTCATTCATTTATCACAATCATCGAACATATTTTTTTAATAATGTTGACTTCTTTTTTAACTTTACACCTGTTTCTGTTAAAATTTAATTCCATCAAGATATTTTTTTCATTTTAATGAGCCACCCGTTTTGTTTTTTCCTTGATCTTTTCTTCTATGGAAAGATGTTTTTTGTAAAGGCAGCCAAAAGCCGAAATAGAAGGATAAAAATCCAAAAGTTTTTTTCGCCGCACAACCGTGGTGGGTGACATTTTTGAAGCCACTATTCAATAAAACAGTGACCGACCAACAAAATTTTCCTTATTTCGACCCCTGATAATGTCAAATTCACTTTATATGTGATATTGTAACAAAAGAGGTATCCTCAAAAAACCTCTGGATACTTCACTGCCATTATAACAGCTAATTTACCAAAAGGTCTGTATAAGCATATGTCTAAATCAAACAGAGGTGAGTGATGATTTTCTAAGGATTTTCTCAAGACATGGATTACACATTTTCTTTATTTATCTCATGCAACAAAACTTGTATAACTATTGAATCCACAATCTCTTGGTTACACAATCTGTCAGTCTAGTTTCAGCTTTAGAAATATTAATCAAAAAGGGTCCTAATAACTTGAAACAATCTGGATTATGCAAACATGCTTATTACAAACATTTTAAAAAGGAATTACATATTTACAAAATCAATGAAACATTAGAAACATGAATGAATGACTGAATTGTCAACAAAAATTGAAGACGAAAGTTGCAAAATAATGTTTTATAAATATCACAATATATCTATACGATTTTTCTTACCATATATGACATCTAATGAAATCAACTAAACTAACCAACTATTAGACAGTACTTATATAATTAAATTCTCACAAGAAATGAAGAAGGGTTTAGGAAAGAGGAAAAATACTTATGAAAACTGAAAACATTACAAATTCGAAAACAAATAGTAAGAAAGGTGAAGTCCATGATGAAACTGCTTAATATTTTGCTGCTACTCAATAATCAAAACCTGTTTTAACGTCACCATCTAAAATCATACAAAAGATCTTTGCATGATATGACCATAGAATATTATATACAAAAACTTTTGGCGTGATAAAGTTTTGGACAAAATTATGACCGAAAGTTTGTTTGTCCGAAATTTTGGATGGTCTGAAAGTTTGTCACGCCGAAACTTTTTCTCTCTTTTTTTTTTACGAGGAAGATAAAAATCTTGGGGAAACCTAAAGCAATTTTATCTGCAAGTACAATATTTCAGTTTTTCAGCAGCTAAAGCCATAGTTTTTGTTGCTATTAAAGAAGATTTGCTATCTGAAGATCCTATGATAGACCTTGAATAGTTCTTACGAACTGGAGAGTTATTTTTATCTCTTCTTTTCAACATTAAATACAGAGATAGCTACACTTCAGACTTGGTTTTTCGCAATAAAAAATTTTTGCTATGCAATGCTCCAGTTAAGACGTTCCTCTAAAAATGTCCGAAAGTTTTTTGACCGAAAATGAAAAAAAAAAGTCTGAAACTTTTTCGTCTGAAGTTTTTTCGCCGAAACATTATTTGCCGAAAGTTTTTGTGTATAATGTAGGTATCCCCCTAAAAGCTTTTAATATATATATAACTCATTAAATGCTTATATGGAACAATAAAAAATTGGTTCTTTTTGGATTGACTAAGAGATACAGAATATTTTCTCAATTTTAAGATTTACCAACAAATACTTAGCTTTGTTCACCTCCTGGTTTTTATTAAATAAAAATCTATTTTAATTCAAAAATACTGATATAATCTTATTCATTTCTATCAGTTTCATAAAAATTTAATAACTTTTATATATATATCTCATATAGGCTTATTATGTTATTTTGTTATATTGTGACAACACAGAGTTATTATGACACAAGCAAATTGTGACTTTGCATATTGCAATTTTTTTGGACTTTAATGATGGTAGTTTGTCAGTTTTGTAATGACTTGAAAGGAGTATAAAAGGAAAGGCATGTCAAAAGGCATGAATTAAATGGGCAATGTTTCAAAACATTTTTAAGTTGTATCAGGAAGGATTTTTGTGAGTGTTGGTCTGCAAAAAATAAAAAACTTTAAGTTTTTTCTCTAAGCAAATCTTAAAGTTTGGAAACATTCAACATTATGCTTTCTAGTTTATATGGACACCCGGATGCACATGTATTTTCTAAAGAATAAGGTTTAACATCTTACACTATTCTTAGAAATTGCAGGGCTGAAATGGAGTAAGTTGTTCAGTTGCTTCTTATTATAGTAGCTTGAAGAGATTATCAACTAAGCAAATTAATATATCTTAAAGCGCCGATGTCAAGCTAGCTCAAATAGATAATGAACCAAAATGTTATAATACACTTTCAGAAGAAAACTCAGTAAGCAATAATGCATTTGCGGCACTCTTGAGATTGGCGATTTAAATTTTATCATTTTCGTTTTGCTATGTTTTGAAGTTTTTCAAAATTGAGGTTCAAATCAAAGGATTCAATCAAGCTAGCTGGACAGTGTCATATTATATCCACTTCAAATTGGTTTGTATTTTGGTGATAACAATAGCAAATTGAATCATTGCTCTGATTCACTTACATATAATATAGCGATATGCTAAAAAATATGAGATGGAGTTTGAACCAAGTTTAAATGCCACAACTAAGTTTGAGTTTGAACGCCACCATTAACTAGTTACTATTTTTTCCCATTAAGATTAGATGACATATGAAACTCTTTCAAAAGAACCTTCATTTGTGCAAGGTAGTTTTGCAAAAGACTTTTTAATTTTACCAAATGCAAAAATTCTGAAGAGGAAAAAGAGGCGTTTAGGTTCTCTAAAAACATTAAAAAGTTACCTAATTCAAAAAATAGAAGGAGTGGTTACAAAGGCTGGAATGATTCTGTATAAACTAAAAGACTGGTCATTCAAAGAAATATACCTAGAAGAACAAAAGATATCTTCACTTACATAGGAAATTAAAAAAAAAAGAAAAGAAAAAAAAGAAGAAAAAAAGACCTGATCATGCTGTTTTAGAAAAATCATGACAGGGCATGCATGATAAGCCCTTAACCCTATCTAGACCAGGAGGGGGGCCGATTCAACCCCCTGCTAGTTTTTCGATATTAGCTCCTCTCCTATTATATTTGACTTATAATGAGTGACTTTTAATGAAATTTTATTACGAACAGTGTGGTGAAAAACTTTTCAAAAAAATTCCAGACGACAGCCATGGCAACCGACTATCGGACGTTAATCGGCAAATTTTTTTCAGATAGAATGTGGCATTTTGGTGAAAACGGCATAAAAAAGGCTTTTCTTCCAATTTTATAAAAGATCAAAGATATTTTAGGGTTTTTCCCAACTTTCGTGTAGGATTTGATTGAAACAATGATGTCATTAAACTATTTTGTGCTCATTTTGTTCCCTATAGGTTGTACTTACAATGTGCAAAAGATTCTAGAACCGGAGAAATGGGGGGGGGGAGAATCCCCCCTCAGGTGCTGAGAAATCAAAAAAGCCCAGTCCAGATAGGGTTAACCAGGCACCCCCCCAGAAGGTGGGAAATATAGTTTTGAGGTTTTGATGGCAATTTTATAATAAAAAGGCATTGAGTTGCACAAAACAGTGGAAAAAATTGGTTTGGAAGTGCATTTTTGAGAGATTTTACAGTTCTGCAGAAAACATAAGCCAAAACTAATTAAAGAAATAAAAAAATTTATAAAAAATTGTACACCATGGGAAAAATCACAGTGGGCTGAGAATGACCCTGAAAATTGTTCTCTTATCAAAATGCATGTCTAAATTATGTTTCTTCACTGAAAATGTCTTTCAAACGCATTACAAATAGGACTTTAAAACTAAAAAAACTCATTGGACATTAGCTTTTATGTACCAAAAAACTTCTTTGTCTTGTTCCAAGATATGTGTTTGATGTGATAAAAAAAGATAAAGTGAAATTGTTGACATACCTTGTAGTTCTAAAACAAAAAACATTCAGAAGATCTTCATTTCCATCCTCGTTTTGATCGAATACTCTTGAGCTTGCTGTCCAATCCCAGTCCCTTTCCATTGCTTGCTGAAATAGAAACAACATAGAAACGGCTAAACACTTGGATGAAAAGCTCTAAGTTTCTGGATAGGTCTAATGGTCATACTTTAAATCACCAAACTGGTGAGAAACTATTATTTTTGAGATTAAAATTTAAAATGGTCTGAAGCATGTGTTTCAAGTGCACAAGTTTGAGGCGATGTCTCAAGCCGCCGTTTTACTCTACTTTTTTACAGTGCTGTATTTACAAAAATATGATTTATAAGTCAATCCCCCTCCCCTTCTAGATTTTTGTTTATAGCTTTCCTGCTACCGCAGCTAGAACAAAGATTTTGATGCAAGAAATTTTTTTAAAAAACTTCACTGGTTACCATGGTAACCAACTCCCCTATCCTATTTGTAGAAAATATAGAGATGCAAGACCCTTCTGATTTATCAGAGAAAAATTTGTGTGAATATTTACTCTACCATTCTTGATTGATAAGTGCATCACAAAATTCTGCCAAAGATTTTAAATGTTGAAAAGATTGGCAAAACTTTTCTTGGCTTAAAACAAATTGGAAATTGTTCTTATAAAACACAACCATTTATGACCTATAGTCACAAGCCCATTTTCTACCACACTGTTAGGACATATTGTTAAAAAAATTGAGAGTAAGATGTTTGACGTTTTGGGAAACTATACAAAAACATAGCAAAACTTTAGTTAGCAATGGCTTGTTAACTCTGCATTGACGTTTCCATAACATACAAATTTAATAACTTGTTTAATTTGCAAATAATCTGATAATCCTATTATTGTCTTCCCATTATACTTTTTTTCTTATTATTTTAGTTACGTGTCAAGAGCAGTCATGAATCAAATTATTGAAAGATGTTTGGATTCAAACTTTGGAC
>JANSTP010062344.1:0-14116 GCA_025330745.1 Cladonema radiatum
AATTTGGTACCAAAATAGATCGATGACATCATTAAATTTTGATGACATCATTGTTTTTTGTCTGACATATTGTCAAAAATTGGTGATTCGGAGGTCCAACTTTGAGTAGCTACTAATATTGAACCAAAAGAGCGTTTATCATGCGGTCCTCACCATTTTCCTACAAGATTAAAGTACTTTTGGATTATTGCAAGTTGGAGGTAATTTTGGCCTAAAATTTGAATTTTGCCCCAAATTGGTCCCAAAAATTGACCTACCGGACCGGAAAATGGACATTGGCATGGCAAAGGTGGGCATGGCCACTATAAAATTTTTTCATGAAAATGTTCCCAGATAAATGTTATGCAAAGTCACAAAGTTTTATGGTAACAGCTATCTTAGTTTTAGAGCAATCCAGGGCTTAAAAAATCTTTTTTTCAAAGCTGTACGCTTCCTTACGCTGTAAGTAAAACATGTGTACTATTCAGGATGGATTCTGTACGAAAAAATCTTACTGAAATGAGTGCTTATGAGACCATTACATATTTTTATTAGTATATATCAATTTTTATGATTATGATATTATTTTAAAACAAAATGTAATGCAACTACCATAATAAAGTCAAATAAATACTGTAAAAATTAGCTTAAATTAACAGGACTTATAATGAAAGAAAAACTTTCTAAAGCGGTTACTTAGGAAAGGGTCCCTGGCTATATATTTGTGATTCAAAATAAAAAGAAGAGTTGCTAGAATAAAACGAATAGAGTCGTAAGGTATCGTACTTGAATTGAAATTTGTTTGTACATTGTTGAGTTTTGAACGTACGATCGTACTTTCGTACGCCTATTTTTTAAGCCCTGCAGTATCAAAAAAACTACAAAGAGGGGCAAAATCTGCCTCCCTCCCAGCGGGAATAGGGTTAAGGCTTGATCAATTAGTTAACATTTATTTAAAACGGATACCCTATTTTTTTATAAGGGTGGAATGAAACCTTTGTATCCTGTGTAAAAGGCTCCCAATTTTTCGTAGGGAAATATCTTCAAAACATATCTAGGGATACTTATTGAGTCTAGAAATTCATTGGTCTGAATGCATACACAAGTAGAGAGATTGAAGAGATGAACTTTGTTTATGCATTGAGTAATATTGGCTGATAATTTTATAATGATGTCTTCATAGGAACACAAATCAAGTGCTTTGAATTTTGCCATCTCTTTTTTTTGTACATTGCAAACACGAGAACCTGCTTTTTCAGTTTTTCCTTTCGTGGGTGATGTTGTAGTTACTTGACTCTGTGGTTTATTTTCAAAAATGGAAGGTGGATCTTTGCATTTATTATATTTAGTATTGGTTTCATAGCCAACTGGCCAATTGCTCAATGCATATAACTGTGTGGGGAAATGTTGGAATGTTGTCAGGGGAAATTGCTTTGATCCATCGTTCTTTTTTTTCAGTATTTGTTGGAAAGGGAAAACTTACTTGTGTTTGTATTTTTTCTCTTTGCTTTAGATAGAAACATCTTGGCAGTTTCATGCATCCTTTGTTATTTCAATTTGTTTGAATTGAAGTCATCAGCTCAGACTTTTAGATGATTGAGGTTTTTCATCATAGCTTCATTTCTGGACATCGATACAGTGGGCTCTTCCTTAACTCTCTTCTCTTCCTTTGCAGACTTTCTTGTCTTTTTCTTAGAAAAGTATTCCAAACTTTCCAGCTATGATTGCAGATTGTATTTTCGTTTCCAGAGTTTAAGGAATAAATCATGCTTTAAAATAAGATTAGGTACAATTAAGGTATACAAAACAGACTGATTTAGTCGTCTTAACAGGTATTCTATTGAGAAAAAATGCTTACAGAGAGAAAAATACCAACACACATTTTGGAATCAAATATCCTTTATGTCTTTTATATCTTTTTTTAATCAACTTCTGCAAGTTTATAGATATGTTAATTTAAAAATTACTCTTTGATTATTTCAATCAAAAAACTTTTATGGTGAAAGAATTTTGAAATTCTTTGCAGGAAGAACCTTATGCAAAAAATTCAAAACACTTATATATGACATTAAAGTAACTTTTTTCTTTTTTCTTTCTTTTTTTGTCACCCCCCTCCCCCGTGCAATGTTTATTTGAGAAAAGTCTTATTGCTACCCATTTTGCTTGGATTTTATGATGTTTAAAAAAATATTATAAATTTACAGGCAATGACATTATACTGTCGTCCAACATTATATTACACTCTCAGAAAAAAATCTGGCATCAGTGGCATCAGTGCTTAATGAATTGGTGTAAAATCAAAACACACTATGTTGCAAACAGTACCCCTGATCATGCAGTCTTTAATTTCTGTGGACATCTGTTTTGTTTCTATAGACATTGGAGTGTCAGGGTCTTGGTACAATGTATATTCTGGGGACTGATTTGTACATGTCGTCAACTCAGTACTGCTAGAACTATTTTCAAAAGTTGGTGTTTGTCCTGTAGTTTTAATTTTTGTAACAGATTTAACATTGTTGGTAATCATGGAGAGAGATTGTTTAATTTGGATTTTCTAAAAAAATGAATCAGTATATATTATTATCAAATTAAGCATGTTAATTAAGGTATATAATAATTCTTTGGAACAGCTATGCTTTGCATAATAAAATTAGAAAAAAACTGAAGACGAAAGGTAATACCTTACATTATCTTTTTTCTCATTCCAAGATGCTATAAACTTCCATAGTTTTGATATACGCAACAGAGAATTCAATTCATTCCCTGGGAATATCTCTGTTAGTGTTTCATAGCATTGTTTCATGAGAATTTTTTCTTGAGTAACTAGTAGCTAAATAAATGGATAAACTTACTTTCTATTATTATTGTTGTTGTTATTATTAATTTGTTGTTGTTGTTGCTGTCTGTTGTTGTTGTTTGGGTTCTCCTCTTCAGGAGGATTGCGCGCTGCCACTGATTGTAATCTTGGGGGCAAGTCGTCTGTGAGAACTAAAATAAAATATACAACCATTCTGGACCAGTTGATCTTTTGTTCGATAAAATTATGTGTTCATAAGGTGTGACAGTCATGCTAAAACGACTAACATTACACAAAGCGTCAATTTGAAGCACACGGAAGTGCAAAACGTCTCAACGTTGCCCATTTTTGGTTTGTTGAATAAAGCTACAAGTGTTTCTGAAGCAAGAATTACACTCTGGCATTTTCCCCTCCTCTGTAAATTCATAATTAAATCAATATAAGAGTCAGATGTTTAATTACAAAACTTTATATGTCTGACTCTCAAGAGGATTGATATTTATAATAATTATTAGATAATATATTTCTTAAAATTTCCCCTTGCTCTCTTTCCATTCCAAGATCATTTGATTCTGATATTAACATGAAGATGTTGTTCAGGGACTTTCTACAAATATCTTTGACTGCTGCTTGGAATATCAGGTAACAAAAAAATGTCTACTGGCAGACTTTATCGCAGGGAATTTGTAAGCTGCCCCTGGAAAGCGACTCAATCATTGATCCTAACTTTTTGTAATATAGGAAGGAGCAGTTATCATTTTCTTACATTTCTCTCAACACGTAGCCAGCAATATAAACAAGGCTGATCTTGACATACTCACCTAAATTTCTTTCCAATTCTGGAAGTGTGTCGAGCATGTGAGCAAAATGGCTCTGATGGGAGATACCCGCATTTATCACAGCTGGAATCCCATTTTTGACTGGTAACCTGTTAAAGTTGAAATTTAGCCTGAGGAACACATTAATATTTTAGAGCGTTTTTTGCAAAACAGCTTTTATATGCCCCAATGGCTATATCCTTATCTGGCTTCTTGATATCACTTTCGACCTGGAACAGATCTTTTCCATTTGAGCGCTTTTTCCCATACCACTTCCGACTGGAGTCTGAATTTCATAGTAGTAATCTGAAATGAAGTAATTTAAATTTTTATTTTACCAGCAACTTCTTGAGAAATAAAAATAAACTTAGATTGTTATAAGAAATAACTTACTATATGTAGCTGTAGTTTTAACCTCCTTCACACTGACTACACCTTTTTTGCCCTTAGGAAAAACAGTTGCAAATACAGGTTGTCCATTTGATGAAACCTAGTTTCATAGTTGCCTTCACTAAAACAGTTATAAGTCTAGTTCTACTCTAGCTTTCGAAAAATTTAAAAAGCATAGAGTTACTGAGATGTTTTTTTATTAGTTGATCCATTTCTGGAGTTATAATTTTTTGGCCTTTTTGCCCATTTTGGGTTCAAAGTCCCAAATTGGGACCCAAGTTTGGTAGCCCAATTGCTTTTCAACTGATTTTTTCTTGGCCATAAGCTTTTTTTATGACTTATATAAATTATGATGGTCCAGGTGAGGTTTCAGAACAATATTCTGGAAAATTTATCACAATGATACCATTATTGGGCCCAAATTGGAGCTCAAATTTGATAAAATTGCAATATGTCAATTCAAATTGAGGCAATTAAAATGTGAAAAAGGGATAAATAATTTAAAACTTTATTATTAGCAAACTTTTGAAAAAAAATGAGCTTTATTTTTGAAGAATATGGCTAAGAAAGGCATTTTGGGCCCAAGCCCAAAAAGGGCCCAAAGATTGGCCAGAAATCTTGAAAATGCAATGTTTCTGTGAAAATTGTATAATTTTGAATGCTAAAAATGAAAAATGGAATTGCTTCAAAAAGGAAAAATGTTAAAAAAAGAAAGTGAATCGCTTCTTCTTTCGAGAACCATAAATTTTTCTCTTTGTTATTCTTTTCTTTGCTCTTTTTTTTTTCTTCGATATATTAAGGCCTTCTTTTAAAACTTATCGGGCGAAATTACTTATTTTCTGCATTGTTTTGTCTTATAGGTGTAAATAATATTTTGTATTGTTCTTGGGCAAAAAATTACTAAGAAACTGCTAAGTCTGATTTCAAATTATCTGAAAAATTAAAAGTTAGTTTCCAGCAAACACATGCTGGACTTTTGTTTTTACCCAGAAAGAACACTTTTAAGTGAATATGCATGTGAATAAGTATACGAATAAGTATCTGCCCTAGTAGAATTATTAAATAAGCACCCAAAATAAGCACCAGAATGGGTGCTTTTTAGAATTTTAGACAAAAATGTCAAAGGAAGGTAAGAAAGAGAATCGTTTTTATTATAGTTTTCATTGTGGTATTAAAATCCATCAAATATTATTATGAAACTATTCCAAGTCGCTCTTTTTAAACAGACCTTATCCTCAATCGAGTGCTCTCCCCCTCAAATAAATGTCCTCTCTAAAGCTTCGAAAATTTTTAATCTAGGTAGTGTGGTAAAATTATTGTCCCCCTTTGCTGTTGATAGATTTGGAAGTTTCAATGATAGCAAAACAAGTTCTATAAAAAAAACCCTTTCTTAAAGTCCAAAAATCAAGCAACTGTTAAGACATGATTTAAATTGGCAACTCGTATGCCAAACTAGTATCTGGTGAATTAAATTGTTAACTTGTGCAGTAAACTATAACTTGTAACTTGGAATTCATAACTCGTAACTCGGGGATTAGAAATCCACCACAGATTCTGATCATAATTTGAATACAGTACCACACCTCAAAGTAAAATTAATTTGTTCTTCTACTTCACCAGTCACTACTTCACCTTCACTCGCTTCATTATTCACAGTATTAATTGTTCCAATGTCATGCAAGAGTTCTCTAAAATGACAATTTGACAAAATTGAAAGTCAAAATTCTAGGGGCGTCATAATGGGGGGGGGGTTGCATTGATTTTCCAAAAACCAATTCTGATTGGTCATTAAAAACTAATAGTACTTCTTGGTTCTAAGCTTGATTATAAGGATGTACTTTGTCATAAAAATAAGGGCTTTCTTTATTTCTATGTGTTACATTGAACTTTTTCCTTCTCTAAACAATGAAATAATGTAAAGGAATAATTTACCCCCTGAAATGTCTTATTTTATAGTTAGACAATTGTCTTATCGGTCTGGAGCAAAGAGCCATCTTTTGAAAGAAATTAATTAATGATCGGTACTTTTCGTAATATAATAAGGATGGCTCAAAATTATCGTTGCTGCTTTTGCGTGTGACATATCCTGCGATATACACTAAACTTGACTTGACTTCATGCGACAAAGTAGATTCCAAATCTGGAAGGGTATTGATCAAGTAATAAATTTCTTCCTGTGGCATGTAATTGTAATTATTGCAGTCAAAATGACCACTTTCAGCTAAAAGGGAATTGATGTTGAAATCAAGCCGCAGTAAAACCTTGGTAGCATTGATGTTGAATTTTTCCATCACCTGTTGAACGTTGATGAAATAAGTTCCACCACTGCCTCGCCTCAACTTTCCAAATGCCTTCTCTAAAGGATCTGTTGAAAATTTGCCTAGACAAACATATTCATTTGTGGTATCTAACAAATAATGAGACAATTCTACTAGGCTATTACAAGTATGCACTAGAGCAGTACTTTTATCATGGGTGAGTGACTTTTCCCGTTTTTGTTTAGATCCTCGAAGGCTGGCACATGTAGCAAACTGGAGAAGCTGAGTTAGTCGATCATCTGTGCCAGATCTTATGGGTGCACGCATTGGACCTTTCATAACAACATCTTCGAATTGCCCTTTGGCATTGAGGAATGTAAAGAAATCATTGAAGAATTTTAAAAATAAAACAGTGCCATCAACATTGTACTCTTTCATACCTGTGTGATTGATTAAAGCACCACAGGTTTTTTGACAAAAAAAATTGAAGGCAGGTTTGAACTTTTTGATGCTCAATCGGTCTCGAATTGGCAGCAACATATGTTAAATTGGACATCTAGACCAATTCATTTTCATCTAATTTTTGGAGCTCTTGAATGTGTCTCCAATCAGCTAAATGTTCTTCTCCTTCGAAATTAAATTTGATTTGCCTCATTTTTTCTGTAATCCAGTTGTTTCGGACACTTTTAATAAGATGGACGAAAATGAACAATAGGAAAATATCGTCTTTTGTTTGCCAAGGAGATTTAAGAGAAAATTTTCTGAAAAAAGCTTGATTAATTCAATTATTATCATTAATTATCGATACAACCTTTCCAATATTTTTTTTAATACATTCAACAAGATCTTTTGATTGTTGGTATTGAAATACTGCACCAAGCTTATAAACTAGAAGCATTTTAACTAGAAAAGATGGACCATCAAATAAAGAAGTAAGCATAAAACCCAACACCGTTGTTGCCATTTCATTGGTATTATTAAGTGCTCTTCCATATACTTTTCCTCCATGATATGTTAATGATGTTGAACATAAACTTCGTAAACCAACCAATCATAGTAGATGAGCCTATCAGAGGATTTCCAGTGAAAATCTTGTTTTTGAAAGCTATATTTTTAAAATAGTTTGATAGTTCTCAAGACAGAAATGACGTTCAAATGTCAGAAATTTTTCTTTTTGAAAAGCGCTAAAATTTTTAAAGGCAGCCCTAACATGCCTCATTTTTGGGGCTTTTGAAAAGTTTTAAAAGTAACCATTTCAACGGCGGGAAGTTAAACGTCCATTGTGTTTATACGTCCATGGTACTACAAACCCTCCAAAGCATCAAATTGCAAAAACAACATATAGGTATGTACACAATGCGAGTTACTTACTGAAAAAAAAACAGTCGTGGCTTCTTCAACTGCTTTGTTTGATCATAAAAAATTTGTTAATGTTTGTAAATCATTGCCAGTATAAACCAAAAATTCATTTTCAATATGTTGTGTCTCCCTAGTCTTACAAGAACACAAAAACAAAATTTGGTAGTACATTTATCACATCATCAAAATGAAACATTCTGTCAACATTTGAGATTTTTGCATTGAAGAAAGCATTGAAAAAAGCTTCCAGACCATAAAATATATATGCTCTATGTTGTGGTTGTGGCAACGGTTACAGGATCACCTTCAACACTTGGTAAAAACTGATTGTAATATGAGTTGCACCATGTAGCTAACGTCTTGATAAAATAAGATTTTCAGTGCCTCCCATACCACTTGGAAACATATTCAAAGGTTTATTGTTTCTTGGTGATACATTATAACGTGTCAAATGATAAGCAGTGTTATCATTAAGTCTCTTCTGATAATCGTTCAAATTATTGACCAGAACGCTAAGATCATCGCCTACATTTAATTTATTAAGTTGCTTAACATTTAAATTTGCTCTAAGTCAAGCATCTTCTGCAAAGCAGGAGAAATTTCATCACCAATAAGACCAACCTCCTCAGTTTCCATTGGTTCTTGTGACCCCTGAGATTGTTGAGAATCATTTTCTGGTTCATTATTTCTGAACTCCTCTAAATCTAAATCATGATGGAGCTTGTTGTGGTAGACAAGTATAGCAGTATTTGATTCTAATTCGTAAGTAAAAGCATGCAGATATGTTTCAAATTGCCCAAGCAGTTCATCTTCCATTCGAGAAGGTTCAAATAACAAAAGCATAGACCTGTAATAATCATAATAAATTCCTCTTTTTGGGATTTTATTTAATATGATTGATGACATATGACTTTGATCTTTTCCTTACGTATCCCAAATCATTTTTGGATTGAAATATAGTGTCAAGATTTTCTGTTGAATTCCTTTCATAGTCAAAAAACTTACAAAATTCAAACAGTGATAGGGTTTCATGTGCGTCATGACAATTCACATATTAATCATCTATGACAGAATTCATGAAAATATCAAAATATTCCTGAGTTAGGGTCTTGGTCTTTAATTTTACTTAGGTCTTTGTTGGACTTTAAATTTCTTGATCTTTCAGCTTTTTTATGCACATCAATATATCGGACACATGCTGATTTCCTGTACAACTTATGACCAAGAGTTTTGTCTGCTGCTCCATAAGATCCACATTCTTGATGAGATAAGGATTTCATTCCTATTGAAAATAATCTTGTACGCAGTGTCTCACTCTTGTTACATCTCTCAGTGAACTCTTTCAACTGGCACCTTTCAATTTTAGTTATATTTCCAATGACATATCGCGGAAGTGCAGCAGCATTATCACAAACAAGCTGTACATTGATGTTTGCTTTCCACAGCAACAACAAAACAGGATTATAATCATTGATATACTGCTCACTTTTCAGGCATTTCAAGATCTATAATTTTAGAAGATTTCGATTTTACACAGCAGAGAATACATTGTGTTAATTTTTATTTGAAAAAGCACAAACATGTGACTGAATTACAAACAACACAGCTGAGCACAAGCAATTAAACTAAGAAAATCTGATTATATAGTCAAAACGACAAATGAAATTTGTTATCATGTATGCATCTGCCAGTTTAGTATTTAAAAAAAATAAATTCAAAGTAATAGAAAAATCACTAAAAATTCAGTGATTTTATGATTGAGAAGTCAACATAAGATTTGATCATTAATATAAATAATTAAGAAGTTAAAATAGAAAACTGCAAAATTACAAATTATTTTTGACTATTAGAAGGAAGAATAGCTTTTAAAATGCAAAAATAAGTGGATTCTGGCTTGTGTCTTTAAGTTACCTTCTTAGCTAAAACCATTAATAATTAATGTAATGACTTTGCTTTAATTCACCTTTTGGCTAGACTGCAAGACAATTTCAGTTCTTTTTATCGCTGGTTGATGGGTGGCCTCAAAAATTAATACTTTTTTTTTCTAAATATACTTTCTTAGGGAATTATTATTATAATCTTCCTCAAATCTCATCAAATAGTCTCCATACAAATGACATTGGCAGTGACGTATCCAGGCATTATTTGGGCATGCCGTTTTGTTTTCAAATTAGTAGTTCTTAAAAACGTCAGCCACCATAGTTGGCTGAGGAAGAAAGTTTTGCACTATAAAACACTTTACAATGGCCTTTTTAGCCTTTAATTTGACTTCAAAATTATCGAAAAGTCTGAATTTAAATAGGTGGTTCTTTAGATCTCAATAAATATTAAAACTTTTTGTAAACAGCACTTTCCTTAGCTCTCAGTTTATAAAAATTTGGGCTATTTTTTGGGGCGCCCATAGCGGTCAACCGCAACCAAATCCAGTCTGGATATGTCTCTGAGTGGCCAGCATCGGCTGAGTTGATCACTCTCAAAGGGTAACCCAGCTCATTATTTTCTTATTGTCTCAGAGTAGCCAAACGAAACTTCGTTACTTGCTAAAAATCCTTAAAAAAGCTGCAGAAAATTAAAAAAAGTTTTTTTATTCACTTAAACACTGAAATATGAATTTGCTTTTATCAGTAGAAAAAAATTAGGGAGGGGACAGAGGCTGCTTTTCATTATATTAAAATGTGTGAACATATTCTAACCTAGGGGCTGTCTTTCCCTGAAAGCAAGTATGTACTTGCTTGGCTCAATGTGGTTCATGTGGTTTGGCAATATGAACACATGTGGTTCATTTTTGTTGCAACGTTTTTCTACTATTCACCCATATTTGTTCTGACCTGACGTAGGAACAATTTTGTTTTCATGCATATTTCTTGTTGCCTTTGTTTTTGAACATCCCATAAGTCATTTGTTTTGGAACACAGTTTGAGCAAATCTGGTAAAACTCTTCAAAATTTACAGAGAAGTTTTCTGTTTCTGCAATTTTATTTCCCTTCTTTGCCTGCTCAAAATCTGAACTGACCACAAAACTTTTTAGGCGAAGTGCCAGAACTTGAACCAGTATGAGTTTTACCTGAATGGCAAAAGTTGTCAAAAATGTAATTATTGGTTTTAAAAAATGACATGACATATTATTTAATCAATGAAAGTTTGTATATAATGCTCATGCTAGGAGAATATTTTTTGAGATAGAATTATTTGCATACTCCCTTTGTTTTGAGGCTAATTCTAGGGGATTGTTATCTTTTTTTTTACAATTTTCATATTTTTCAATTTGATATCTGAGATTATTTAGAAAGAATTTTATTCAATAATTTTCAAAATATTTACCATATTTTAGATTATGTATAACTTTTGAAGATTTATTGATTTATCAGTATGAAGATGTAATTAATAATTCATTTATTAAACTGATCAGTCCATATTGAATGTTGATTTGTTTTCAATGATAAATTTCTTCATTTCTCATTGTTTTGTTTGAAAATGTGTTGAGTTATGAAGAAATTTTTGTACAGCTTATTCCACTTACTCACTCACTCAAGATTTTTTGAGACTGAAATCAATCATAAATGTACCAAGAACACATTCCTGTATAATATAATATTTTTAAAATGTTAGATTCTTTTACATGGGGAATGAATTTATGTTGTATGTTAGAAATGTAACAACTTGTAAAGTTTAACTTAATGTACCAGGTTTTAACTTAACTACTGGTTACTTTTTATTTGTATCCCCCCACCTTTTATTTGAGTTTTTATATATGAACTGTATCTCATGATGCTTTTCTACTTGTATACTATTGCTTTGGAATGTTTTACAAAAAAGAATAAAACAATTAAAAGATATACGTTCCCAGGAACATTTCAAATCAATTTTTTCATTTTATGATAGTTTCTCTTCTTTTTCAAAAGTCACTGCAAAGCTATTATAATAGTGGAAACACAGTGTTTGTCAATGGTATCTGTGTGAAGTATTGTTCTGCAAAAACAATATTGCACCATCAAAAATTATTGGAAATGGTCTCACCCTTTCCCATACCAAGTAATCTTTTTTCTTTTGTGTGAATCAATTAACTTGTTTAGATAGCATATATGGACAAATTGATCTAAATGATTAGGATATTATTAAAGCTATATTTTTCCTGGAAATAGAGAAATTTGTTTTTGGAAATATGTTTAACACATACTTATTTTGTTTATGAATGGCATATTCTCTATGATATATATGCTTATGTTCTTTTAAACATATTGTTTTTTTTTCTTCTCATTTTCAGTGTTTTAGATAAAAGAAAAAAATACAAAATTGCATTTTTAGTTGCATAATTGAGTTGTAATTATGCTCCAGTGAAAGACACAATTGATTGGAAATAAATGATTAAACTTTATTATTAAATAGAAAATGAACAGATGATTGCAGAATCAAGGAAACATCTACATTCAATACATTTCAATTCATTTCAAACTTTGAATAAAGCTCTATTGTATGAGTAATAAAAGAAATCAAAATTGGTGAAAAATATTGACAGTTTTGTTTGCCAACAAACTAAAGAGATGTTATGGTAAAACTATTCAGCAAAATTGAAAGAAAAATATCGAGAATGCATAACTATTTTACCATTTGCAAAAAATATTTTTCTGTTTAACTGCAAATTTGCGGAAAACAAACGATGTTTGAAAAAAAGAAGATTAAAAGAAAGCTATGTGATTACAATGAAAAGAATTGTATTTGATGAAAAGCATTTCAATATGAATGAATCAGAGATGGTTGGAAATAAAGCAATTGTACTGTTTTTGAAAGATGGTCTCTGAGTAATATTAATAACATGACAAAGGGAGATTTGTTCTATCAATGAGAAGATTGGTTTGAGGTTGAATAATCAAGTATTATTTGATCAATTTTATATTTGTTTTGTCAATTTTTCATATTTATTATGTTGCGGTTCGTTTATCACAATTTTTAGTCATAGTACATAACATAAACTAAACATTTAATTCAGCAATTTTATTGAATGAGGATAAGTTCATGTTTTTCCCCTTTTTTGACTTATCTACTAAATGTTTTTAATGTCTTTTCTTTTCTTTTTTTCTTTTTTTGTTTTGCGCTGATAAGTTCTCTTCTAGCATGAGCATTATTTTACACAAGGATATTATGAATTCTACTTTCAGTAGGACATTATTAACATCTGCTAAAGGTAGTAAATTTTTTGAATTAAAACTTTCTTATTTCTCAAACAAGAAAAAGGTGTTCATGATACGAAGTACTTAACTCCAGGGGTTAGTTCTAAAAGGTTTTCAATTGTTTTTTGTGTATTTAGCTATAAGCATTACATAGAATGTTCTTAGGAACTTTGTTAACATTAGTAAACTTTCAAATTTGTAAGCTGCTTTTTGCTGTAGGCAACCATAGTATCCATAGTTTCCATGTTTTTGCAACATTGTCTCAAAAAAGAATCTAGGAAAAACTAAATCCTTATGAAAGGGTGTTTTAATAATTAGAGGTGGTAAAAATAATAGATACTATTCTAAAAGTAGTTATCAATTATATTTTTGATATTTTCTTGCCAAATCACTGAATAACGATCCGCCTCCCCCCAACAATAAGGGATCCCTCTCCCCACCTCCCCAGTATTTATATACCCCTCAGTTTTTGCAAATAGCTTAACCCCTCTCCCCCTACCTCCTGCCTATAAGACCATTTTTTAGAAAATCTATTCCCCCTATAATGACATAGGGGAGAAATACTTATTTGCAATTTCATTCTTTGAGAGACCGAAGCAACGATGTAAGCAATGTTTTTTACAGATAATTGGCTTTGAGAAAAGCTGTTGTATTTTCGATTGACCTCTCATGGTGGAGGTTCAACCAGATCAGCAGTTCCTTGGTGAAAAAGTTTCCAAATTTCTTTTTGAAGAGATAATCTTTTTCCTCGCATGATAAGGATCTTAGTGCTACTTTCTCCAGCAGTCAAATTGGATTTGTTGTATTATTCCAGATCAGCTTGAATTTTTTTCCTTACTGTTTGCAAACTCCGATACATCAGGCACCGAAATTTGGAAAATTTGCAGAAACAACTTTTTTGTTACCGTCTTTCATAGCTCACGGAAACGAGCATAATGATTTTGAAAAAATTTTATGTGTAGTTTTTAAAATAGAGTTTTGACATAAAATTACAAGATTATGTAAATAACTAAATAATTATAAGATTATTTGAATAACTGAAGAAACATCAATATTGATCTTGTCTGTAATGTTAAGCCTTTTAAAATAGAATTTCAAACAAAATTAAATACGAATATACAAGCAATCTCTTCATTAAACTAAAATATTCAAAACAGGGGTCGAAATAACGGTCGGCTATCGGCGAAAGCCGACAAAAACGAACAGTACCTCGGCTTTTTTAAAATAGAAAAAAGTTATTTCACCGACTCCAATTTCTTTGAAAAATCACAAGGAGTCTTCAATAATCAAACTTGTCGTCAATTATATTGTCACACCTAATGTAAACAATACAAATTACTTTATTAT
>JANSTP010062455.1:0-14115 GCA_025330745.1 Cladonema radiatum
TATATACTTGATCATATGAGACAAAATATACATCGTTGGTTTTGAAATAATGTCCTCTTTCAAATGAGGCAATAAAAAATGTATGTTTTTTCTGACCTCAGTTCCCCCTTTAAATGCAAAGAAAATAATATATATTACAAACAAAAAGTTTCGACGTGACAAAGTTTTAGACAAAATTGTATCCGAATCTTTATTTGTCCGAAATTTTGGATAGTCCGAAAGTTTGTCGCACCGAAGCTTTTCGATCCGTGATTTTTTTTCATTCTTTCCTTTTTGGTGGAAGGGAACAAAATCTGAGGGAAAGAAAGAACACTTATATTTAAGTAGTTTTTCAATTAACTACTATGATGTCATTCTCACTGGCATGATTGTCATAATTTTCATCTCCTTCATCATCGATAATAAAATCCAATTCAGATTCTTCTGCTCTGTCATTTTCTTCGGAATTACTCATGTATGCTTTAAAACATTTAACTCCATGCTTCCGTCGACAAAATTTGCATCATAATTTTTGCTAACAATTTCTTTCATTCGTTTCAATATTGCACGATCTTCATTGGACGTCTTAAATTTTGCCATAAGCATTATTTCCAAACCTCCTTTTGGTATTGGGGAGCGTTAGAATTTTTCTTCGGCCACCTTTCCTTGCAACTTTCCACCCCTTTCCAAAAAGAACCACACAGCTCTTGATATTTCTCTAGATTTATGTCCAACAACATCAGCTTTGATTTTATCTCTTCTTTTCAGCTTCCAAGCTACTGAATATGGGTCCTCATGTAAAGCCTTCTTGTCGGTTTGTATTACTGCAGTAAGTTTTTGATTCGTTTTTGGACTGCACCAAATTGTTTTTCCATAAACATGCCAACCAATACTTACAATATTGGCTGTGAATGAACATTCCATTTCGTTTATATATTTTACTGCAAAGACTGCCAACTCTCACTTTTTAATATTTTCATGAAAGAAAACATTCGAAATGCAAATTCAAATGTTTTTTATGAAAGTCTAACAGAAACGTGAGTTGTTTGTACTGTAATTGTCATATGATTAATCGTTGTGTTAAAATTTGAAATAGTGGTACTTTTTAATGGAGTCTCTACATAACTATTTCAAACCATCGAAGGCAAGTGAAGAAAGTGGCAATACTCACCTAACCAGAAATGAAAATAATGAAGTTAAAAAACAACTGCAGCTCAGCAAAAGTCAAGGGCAAAAAAGGAAACATTACCAAACATGGACACCAGAGGCAAAGGCTGAAATAGGAAAATACTTAAAACTCAAAGCCCTAGATACCTTTTTGATATTATCCCTTCCTATAACAGACAGTACGATATAAGGAACAACCAAAGGTCTCTTTTAGTTGCAAAGTTGATTGCTTTAGATCTTGTTTCTTTTCCAATTCCCTTGCTGAATGGTCGAAACTTGCACTGGATATTCAAAACTCTAAGTCAAATGCTATCTTCAAAAGGAAAATTTTATCTTTTATGCGGCCTGTGAGAAGGTCGATTTTCAGTGTTAATGATCCAGAGGGTGTAAAATTCCTTACAAGATTGCGAGTTCGTTATAGCCATTTGAAGGAGCATAAATAAAGACATGATTTTCAAGACACCGTTAAACCCCTATGTAATTGCAGTTTAAAAATTGAAGATAATGAGCATTTCTTTCCGTGATGCGACAATTTCAATGATGCTCGAGACTCTCTCTTCACTGATATATCAAGCTTTAACCCTTCTTTTCCCCCTCTGACTAGTTATTGAAAGGTTGATCTTCTTCTTTTTGGAAATACTAGCCTTTCTGATAATGATAATGCCCTAATTTTGAAAGCTTCTATAAAATTCATATTGGCTACGAATAGGCTTTCAATACCATTATTTGGCGAATGACTGTTTTTTTATTTTTATCGTTCATTATTATTACTTATTTATTCATTTATTTATTTTTACTTAGATATATCATTACCATTGTGATTATTGTTATAATACCTCTCCTTACCCTTGCAGCTTTGCAGTGTCCGCCCACCCCTGTTTGCTTATTGTTCTATCTAAGAGAGCGTAAGTCCTGTGATTGTGCTGTATTGTCTTGTCTCTTTTTTAATTATCTTTTCTAAGCTTTTTCATTTGCTTAAAACCTGTGATGTATCATGTTGTAATTCATAAATTTATAGAAAAAAATGAAAAAAAAATAGGAAAACTAGCATCAGAAAAACGCAATACTTCAGCTATGAAACTTCTTTTAGGAAAGTATCCCAGCTTCAAAAAACAGATAGTATCTGATTTTAAAAAAGTGTATAAAGAATTTAAAAAGAATAGGCAGTCTGGTGTCGTCGCTATTGAGAAGAAAAAAACTGGTCGACCTACACTTCTTCCAGAAACTTTGATGGAAAAGACAATAGAGACAGTAAAAGCCTTACGATTAAAAGGTGCTCCTGTTTCCTTGAGCATCATTAATGCTATAGCGAGAGGAGTATTTTTAGCAAATACCAGAACATTACTGACAGAATATCGCAGTTCAATTTCTTTAAATAGTGATTAGGCTCATCAAATTCTTTACTGGTTGGATTTTACAGGTCGACAGATGTCCCACAGAATGGCAACAAATTAACGCATTCCTATCACGCCTGTTTTTCTACAAGAAACCAAATTGAGCTATCAATGAAAGACTAAATACATACAATCGACATACAATATTCCAGAAGATTTGATTTTGATCATTAATTTCGATCAGACACCATTACCTTATGCTTGTACCTCAAGCACAACATTGCATGAAAAAGGAGCAAAAAGTGTACCACCTATTGGAAAGGGAAAAAAGAACTTTTACTGCAACAATGAGTGGATTGTTTTCGCCTGTGCAGTTAATTTATGAAGGTTTAACTGGCTGATGCTTGCCTAAAGGTGTAGAATTCCCCCTCAGGTTTGATGTGATATATACCAAAAATCATTGGAGCAATGAAAAAATGGCGATACAGCATCTAGAGAAGATAGTATTTCCGTATGCTCAGAAAAAGAGGTTTCCTTACCCACTGATCAAAAGGCCTTGCTTATTTTTGATATATTTAAAGGACAGACAACACTGCTAGTCAATGAAGTAATTGGAGAAAACAATTGTGTAATTGTTTACATCCCCAATAACCGTACAGATCAATTTCAACCCTTTGATGTCACGGTAAACGGTCCTGCTAAACAATTTCTTAAAAAGAAGTTTGAGGCATGGTATGCAAAAGAAATTGCCAAACAGTTAGATAATAATTTAAATCTCTATGATGTGCAAATTCCTTTAAAATTATCTGTTATTATTAAGCCACTTCATGCAACATGACTTATAGGCTTGTATCACTACCTTTCTAACCAGGAAGGTTGTATTAAAAAAGGCTTTAACGAAGCTGGGATTTATGAGGCGATCAAAGAAAGCTCTGCCACCAAAACGTCCAACGTTTTTTCGCCGAAACGTTTTGTTTGTAATGTATTCATTATCCAGCTCGAGGAATTGGGGTATATTTATTTTCCACCAAGAAAGCTAACATCAGCTAGATCTATTCAAAAGAAAAAATTTAACTATTCAATAAAAGTGGAAATGAAGACAACTAGGGCATTCTTAATCAATTTTTTCATGCAGAACCAACATTCTCAAAACATAAATAAAAACCAATTGCTTTAATAATCACTAGCTGCGCGCAGCTTCGCATGATGCTGAAGTGTTGTATTAGCCTGCTAACGCAGTCCCAGATCACTGCGCGATCCTATACCTATATCAATGTTCTAAAATCTCTATAGATTATTAGTCTTGTTACCAAGTTTTTTTTTATATAAGCTACTGCACTTTCAAAGTCATAGATTGTTTTGATGTTAACATGATCAAATAATAGATCCCCCTTCTAAAAAAATTATCACATGAAGCTGAAACGTTGTATAATCCTGCTAGCGCAGATCAAGCAAAAGATCGCTGCGCGATCCCTTGCAGACAATGTGCTACTTGTTATTTAAAAAAGTTGAGAGAAAAAGTAAGATTGGCAGTTGCTACAGTAACCAACCGTCAAAGTTGGCCTGAATAATTTCAGAACCATTGAAGATACAGTCAAACCTGTCTAAGACGGTCACCTTTGGGAAGCGAAAAAACTGGCTGTCTTAGAGAGGTGGCTGTCTTATAGAGGTTCATTACAATGTAAAATGGCCATTTGGGAACTTGAAAAAGTGGCCTTCTTAGACTGGTGGCTGCCTTACACAGTGACCGTCTTATACAGGCTTTACTGTATACGTGTACCAATTTTGGTTACTAAAAGCAAAGCACAGGTAAACCTATAAATATTTTTTAAAATTGGTCTTTAAATGACGTCACAGGCTATTGCCATAGCAACAAAGAGTTAAATTGGGCGAAAAATCTTTAGAGTCATCCGGGGTATATGTGTACCAAGTTTGGTTACTAAAGGCAAAGTATAGAAGAAGTTATAAAAGTTTTCAAATATGGACCTTCTAATAATGTCATAGGCCATTGCCATAACAACCAATCATGAAAGTTGGCCTAAAAATTTTCGGAACTATTTGATGTATATGTGCACCAAGTTTGGTCACTAAAGGTAAAGTAAAGGTGAAGTGATAGAAAATTTTGAAAATTGAACTTCTAATGATGTCATAAGCCGTTGCCATAGCAACAAACTGTCAAAGTTGGGCCCAAAATATGTAGGACCATTGGCGGTATACGTGTACCAAGTTTGGTCACTAAAGGCAAGTACATGCAAAGTTAGAAAAAATTTTCCCCATTGCAATTATTCTATACGGAAAGTTTCATACGCAAGTTGTCAGGAATATTGGAGTGGTTTCACCCAAAAATTCTTTGATGTTTTCTGATTAGTTTTTCTTTTTAATCCTATTTATGCCGGGCTTTTTGAGGATCAAATGAATCAGGAAGGGGGGAATCCGTCCCCTCTGCTAACTCCAAAAATACTAATGGTATGGTAATAAAACTTGGCACATACTTAAATTAACTCTTCTTGAGCATAACAAAACACTTTTGGTATGATGACATCATCAAAAAATGATAACATCATCATTTTTCCAACAGAGAGTTGCGTGAAACGGACCAAAATAGGCCTAAACTTTGAAGGCCTGTGGGTCTACAAAAGCTTTTTTCATGCGGTTTTCACCAAACATCTTCAAATCCTAAGGGCTTTCACATATCTTTTAGGTTTTTGGATAATCGTCCTGGAAACCCAATTTTTTCCGGAATCGGCCCAAAAATTGGCTTTACCTCTCCTCAAAAGGGTGGCTGCCATGGCAATTGCGGGAGTGGTCACGAAAAAATCTTTTCACTAAAATGTTGCCACATAATTTTTACTAAAAGTCATAAAGTTTTACAGTGTTTCAAGTTATAGTTTCTGAGTTATTAACGAAATTAGAGCATTGTGGTGGAATCTGCCCCCAGCATAAAAAGAGTTAAAGTGTTTTGAACCAATAAGAATCTTTTATTTCACTCTATTTTCCAAATAAGGCATGCTCACTTCCATAAAAGGAGCGTTACACTACACTTTTAATATATATATTTTCAAAAGACCATGTCTTCTTAGTATCTTCTTTAGTAAGAGTCAAGCTTTACCATAAAAAATTTCAATTCTTACACTCCATAGAGGGAAGTTTCATTTTTGTATTTAGAGCAATTTGAAAAAGTCAAGCACTTTTTCCACATATCTTTTCTTCTCCGTTAAATGACGTGGTTGAATTTCTTAAGTGTCTTTGATTTGAAAAGTGCAGTCTTAGTACTAATTTTTATTTTTTCATTGCAGTCTTTACGTTACTTTATCTTTTCAGAAGACAATGGCGTTATAAGAGTTAATGTTGCTTTCACATTCAATTTATCTTTTTCCAGAACCATAATCGAAGGAACTTAGGTGTTAGAAAGAATTTTTTCACACTTTTGTTTGTTTTTCATTATTCTCCAAAAGTATGAGATAAGACAGATTTAGAACTAAGAAAAGCAATTAAATTTAGACTTAGCAAGAAGTCCTGTTTTTAAATAATCACTTTGGAAAAACCTTGAGCCATTATTGTGGAAAAAAGTAATGCTAAAGATACAGATGGAGCTTGACAGGAGAGAATGGATGTTTTTATCAAACTTTCTTGGCCAGTCAAAATAATAACGCATGTTTGGAAACTTACTCTCTCTTAATGAAAAAAGTGCATATTATCTTTTATGAAAAATGCAAAGGTGGATTGGTGCTTCACTTTGATCCAAAAAGAAGTAATACCAAAAAGTACTAAAGATATTCATCTAAGGCATCTTTCAATAAAAAAACCTGAAGATTAAATTCAAGCTAACAATAAATAAACACAATCACAAGATGGCAAAGAGAGAGACGAAGAGAATATAAATTAAACAGTATTCAAAATAACAAAATTTATATAACAAAGCCAAACCAAATGGGAAACAAACCTTTTTACTGCTTTTTCATATTTCCCCATACGAGCATATACGCGTCCGATATTGTCTAATGCACGTGATATTCCTTCTTTTGATTGGCTATAAAAATAATTGATCAATTTCTTTACAATGAAAGCAATAAGATATTTTGATCTTAGAAAATAGTTTTATGTCATTCTGAGACAATTTCTATTTCACTGCTCTAGGGTTGCTTAATGATGCTGCTTCCCTCTTTTCTTGACTTTTGTCTCATCAAAGAAAGGAAATTTTAGAATTTTGTTTAGCTTCCATTTTTTTTTTCGGATTTATTACTTAAACTCTTATGATGACTGAAGGCTTTTTCGTTTTACATGTCAAACTGTTTGCATAAAAAGTGATGACAGGTTTTGCTGGCATGACTTACATTAAATTCTAACATTATCAATATTTAGCAATTTTCAGAAAAAAAGATTTTAGAGTGAAAAGAAAGGCCTTAGAAAGCAAAAAGATATGAGAGTAATTATTTTTGGCAATTCAAAGTGCAATACTATTAGCTTCATAATGGACAAGGTTATAGCGTTACTGTATTTAGACAATTTATTATATGAGGGAAAAGTAACCTAAGAATAGACAAAACAGACATTGAATACTGACTATCAAATTGCTAGAATGAAAAAAAAAGAATACAGCAAAAAATTGGGCTCAGACAAAAGGTAAAGACATCAATTCTATATTTGAACATATTAATAAATATAATACAAAACCCTAACTATTCTAATTGCAATATAAAAATATAACAAATTATAGCAAACATAACTCCAGAATGAAAAATGATTATCATTGGCTAAAATTATGCCAGGGTGTGAAATAACGGTCAGACATCGGAGATCGGACATGTCTGTTCAAATCAAGATTACGTGTGACAAAAAACTAATACAAACTTATTTTTCATCGGACTTTGTCAGACAAAATTTACAGAATTTCTTTACTTTTTATCAGTGAGGAAAAATTTATAAAAGACAGCAATAAAAAGATACTTGTTATAAATATTAAAATGCTTATGATTTTCTATAATGTCTCATAGCAAACTCTTGTTATGTTAATTATAACTGTCGCGTCATCTTTTTCACTTCTTAAAATAAATAGAAAAACCTCGGTTTACCCTTTCACATCTTATAACATTTTTATTTCATGCTCAAAAAAAAACTTTCAAAAATTATTATAAAAAATAAGATGTGATATTTTTATGTCCGACCAAAATTGTTAATGTCTGATCAAAAGAAAATTATTTTTAATTTTTGATTATTATCTGTCCGGTATGAAGTAGTTATTGCATCTTCAGAATTGCAATGTGGTAAAAAAATTTGTCGTTCACTTACTTTCATTCTTATTTTTACTCACATAATGCACGAGATAATTTGCTAACTTTAACTCTTACAGTCCCAATCCCAGAATATTCCGGGAACGAGGGCGGCAAGGGCATAGCCCCTTATCAGCTACAGTAAAGAGCCCAGGCCACCTGCTCCAGACTCACTTAAAGGAAATTGAATGTTCTTTCAATGAGACCAAAGTCAATCTATGGGAGGCTTTTGTTCCCGAGATAGAGGATTTTTATTCACAATTTTTTACTTGAAAAAAACCCCACATTTCTGAAAATGGCCAGGATTCTATGGGTTAAGCAATTCTTTGTTTGCACATTCCAAATGATTCTAACTTTATATCATTGAATCGTCACTAGGTAATATTGCACTTCTTTACAAAAATATCAGAAAATGGCTCTGTGAATTAGCAAATTAGGTTAGGTTTATTTATTTTCAGAGCTTGTGGCAATAACTACAGTAAAACCAGAATCAGACAGCCACTGAATAAGGCAGCACCCACCAGACTAAGAAGGCCACATTTGAATTTCCAAAATGGACATCAGTGATATAACCTCATATTGGTCCTATAGAATGGGACAGGTGCTTTTTATGAGGGACTAGTAAAAATGATATTTTTCGAAAAGTTCTTTTCCAATAGGACTAGTGAAAATTTTAGATAAGTTGAATCATTTCTAACTTTTGTAATATAGATTTACTATAAATTTACTTCACTGATAAAAAGTCATAAGAAAATAAGAGCTTTATTATATAAACTATTATTTGAATTAAGATAATTTCTTTTGACCTTTTATAAGAAATGAACAATTTTTTAAAAATATGATAGGGCTAGTGAAATCAATGAAGCACTAGTAAAATCTTAAGATACGACCTATTTCCTGTCCTGCGGGATGAGTGGGAAAAAATTAAGGTTATATAACTGGCCATTTTACTTTAAAATGAACCTCAGTTCCAAAAGGTAGCTGTCTTAGACAAGATTAACTGTCTTACAGAGTAATAATCTACTGGCTAAAATATATGACAAATAAATTACTCATACTATTATTAATAAAAAATATAGCATACCTTCATCAAAAATCCTATAACCCCAACTACATCAAAAAAATCAATAGCTAAACACTATAATAATAGAATAATAAATAAAACAAGAAAATAGATAACATAATAAATAGAAATTATACTATATACTGTAATAACATATATTAAATACTAAATACTGAAAAACATTTCCTTCAAACTTCATGCTCTTTGACATAATCATCATGTACTCCTTGTCCCACGTACGTACTTGTAACGGGTCCAATATTGTCATTGATGAAATCAAATTTTAACAGTTCTCTGAAATTTCTGTAGAATGAAATTACTGATGAGCGAAATAAAAATAGCCTTCACATTACATGATCTTCTAAGAGTGATCAAAGCCATAATTTTGCATAGCCACCATACTTAAAGACACGGCCTTTTGCTACTAAATTGAAACAAATTCTGACCGATTCTATAACTGGATATTTGTTTTCTTTGCAGTCTACATATGCTTACTATACCACAGTTACTCAATGAATAGAAGAGTAACCATAAATGTTAGAAAGAAGCCATTATTAAAAACTTTAATGTAAAATCCTACAGTATATGAAGAACTGTCTAAGAGACGGGTTAAGGAAATCTTTTATTTTCTCTTATCTTCATAATTCTTAGGCACGCCATGGGCATGACAAATCTACCATGTTGATAAAGATGTCTTGATATAAGACTTGATGATATATCCACTTGGAAAAAAATTTTTGCCAAAAAAATAAAATATTTTTTTCGCTATACTCTGAATGGTGTATTTTGAAATATATATGATCTACCAGTGCCAACGTTGATCTTTGAATTCAATCAATTATTGACACAAAAACACAGCATCCACAGCATTGAACCAAATGACTTTGAACCACTGAATAAATTTTCTGAGATATGAATTCTTTTTCTTCTGTTACAATCTTGATTGTGTAATCTCCTTCTTCTTTTAGAATTAGAATTCTTAAATGGATCGTGACTGCAAAATGTTTTTAATTAGTTCTATCCCACAGCATATCAGAATTGATAATGGAATTACCAAAAAATATCATATTCAAACGACAAATCAAAAAGCCGAGTAAAAACACATAAAATTAAAAAATGTTGAATATAATAAAAAACAGGTAGAAGCAGGGCAGAGTCAGTAGAACAATACGGGGACTCTTAAAAGAGAGAGAGAAGAATAACAAAAAATAAAAAAGACATCAAAATATCTTTGAAATTATTTCTGTTGTTACATATTTACTAATCTTTTTACAAATACCTTTTCTTCGAGATATCCATATCTTTCTGGTGGTGTTTCAAAGCTTTGTTGAGCAGCTCCATTTCCACAAATGCATTTCCAATACTTGAATGGATATTACTCAACACATCGCTTTTATTTGGAAGGTCATGCAAAGTTGATTCATCAACTTTTTTCAGTAACTGCTGTGCTAGCTTCAAACTTCTATCAGGATTACCACTTATTAAGGCTGCAAAAGCATAAACAAAAAGCATAAGAAAATATTACAAACATTAAAATACCTATTACAAAAGGAGAAACAGAACGCTCTATTAGCCTTTCCTAGGTTTTATTGAATTAAATTTTAAAAAAATTCAAGTAAAGTCAGGTGTTGTAGTCGAAATTCATAAAATCATCAAGAAATAAGTTATCAAAATATGCGAAAAACTAAAATAAAAAGATTAACAGTTTAAATGAAATTTTCAATAAAAAATCCTTGACAGTTGCTGGAAAAAATTCAGTTGTATTTTTTTGGGAAAAGTATCTGGGTGACTAGTTCCATGCCCGTTTCGAAGTCATGCCTGCATGTTAAGTCTCAAAAACCGAGTTTTTTCAGTGGTTAAGGCAAATATTTTTGAAACAAGGACTTAAGATAATATTGTCAATTTATCAAAATATGAATATTAAAAACTATCATAGAGAGGTTTAAATTCAAGATAAACTTATTTTACAATAGCCAATAAGGATTTGAATCTTGAAAAATCATAGATACTGAGAGAATTAAGATTCAATTTGGGTAACCGGTGAGCAGGAAAAGATGGGAAGTGTCGACACTGGGAATAACATACAGTTGAAAAGAGAAAAAAATGACTTCCTTCACTGTTCAAATTTTTATTGAGAAACAAAAAGAAAATATTATTCAAGAAAAAAAGCAATGATTGCAGTCTGGATGCTCTGTATAAGAGGGACTTAACAAAGAATTCTTTTCCAAAGAAACTAACGCACCTTGGTCGATTTCTTCAAGTTCTTTAAGAACATACTTTGCCATACTAGGTTTTACTTTCTTTTTCTTTGTTGTGGCAGATTTTGCGGTTTCTTTTTTCCTCGCATAAAGTGGTTTCTGCTGCCTCCAAAATTCTGTTCTCGTATCTAGATAGCTGATGCCACCTTGGACCAATTCGTAGATTGGTTTATTGATGTTACTTTGAATGAAATCTAATATAAGAAATAAAATATTTCAAACATCAAACAGAATATTTTTATACATCACATTTGCCTGAAAAAGGATTACTAAACACGAAAGTTTATTGTGGCAGCAGGGTATCACACATACAGGCTGGTGAATTCAGATTTTTCTAGGTCGCCAAATACAAAAAATCAAGGTGGGTAGTGCATATTTCAGGTTGCCAGTCAGGTCGGAATTGCTGATTGCTGACCAGCGCCTTTATTAGGTTCTTAATGCGTCTGAATATCGGACCCTTCACTGCCTCTAAAGACCATATTTTTTGCCCTTTTAAATTAGAAAAGGTGAAGAAAGTTTATTTTTAGCATGTTTTTCTAAATATTTTGTGCCCTTTTCATAGAAACCAGATGCTGACCTAATTTTCTAGAATAGGCCCTGCTGACCTTAAATCACCAGGCAGCACATGTTCAACAACATTAGAAGATTACCAATCAACATAAATTCTCATAGCAAACCTTTTTGTTATGTTAGGAAATCATTTTCCATATGAAATAACACAACAAAACACAACAGACGACTGAAATGCTAAAGACATTTCCAAAATTAGTTTATCGAAAAACAAAACATTTACCCTAAGAGAGCAATGCTTATGAAGAAAATTTGCAAAGAGAGCATTGGTGTTTTCATTCTCCGTACTAGGTGATGACTTCCGTAGATAATGCCTTCTAACGAGAAAGGCAAAATGGAAGTTTGTGCGGTGGAAATGGAAAGATGTTTTCATCAATTCATGCTTTGAGAAAATCTGTGATTTAAGCTATAACAGTAATATTTAGAGATAGTACAGTGCAGTACAAGATCACCATGATACAGTACAAGGATCATTTTAAAAGCATAAAAAGTTTTCTTAACAATATGGTTCTTATTAAGAAATTTATATTAGAAAGTTTTTTTGTGTCACTCCCAGTGCCTTTTTTAGGCCTTTTATGAGTCCAAATATCGGACGCTGCCCTACTTCTGAACACTACATTTTTTGCCCTTTTTGGTATAAAAAGGAGAAAAAAGATCATAATTTTCCTGGGTTTTCTAAATATTTTGTGCCTGTTAATACAAAACGGACTCTGCCTTAATTTTTTATAATAGGGCCTGACTCCAACACTAAGTAGTTAGACATCTAGCATATAGTTTATGAAAATCACTGAACTAGAGACAATTAAATATAAGATTAAAACCTAGCGTTTAGAGGGGAGAATGGTTCAGTTTCTAAGAATATAGATAATAGCTCAATTCACGCTGAAGACTAGTTAAATTTGTGATTAGTAAAAGGGTAAAAATTTAACTTGTCTCATGTGCATATTCAGTTAGTAAAATGTTGGGTTTTTAATATGCTCACTCTGAAACCCAGATATACGATTAATAAAAGGTAGAATTTGTGAAGTTAACCATGAGTGACTGGTTAAATCAGCCTATTGGTGGTTAGAAAAAATCTACTTGCCTTTATTCACATCTATTCTCTTATGTTCCAAGTAAAAGCAAAGGGAAAAGGACTTTGAGTTTCAGGAGGTTCTGGAGGAACTTGACATACATCATTCAAAATAGTTTCACAAAATTTTTGAAATTTAACCAGTCTTTCGAATTTAGGGTGAGAAGACTAGTTAAATTTGATTAGTTAAATAAATTTAATGAGTCGTTTTGTCTCGTTAATTTTTTTTACTAGTCTTCTTTTACTAATCTATATTTACCAAATTCATGATGACGAGTTAAATTATTTGGGGTTTTCCTTTGAGTTTTACTAATCAATTTAACTTAACTAGTCTTCAGCGTGAATTGGGCTAATGGGTTCAGGGTACACTTTCACACTCCTGACCCTTCAAGTCAAGTCTTGAAAGACTTATTCTTTCCAGGAATATAATAAGAGATCCCCATAGTTATAATAAAAAAAATGTCGTAAGATTTGTAAAACAAAGCAGGAAGAAAATTTTTTACGATGTATTTTCAGTATATCAACATTACTATATTTTAAGATGAATTTACGTCCGAATTTCATTTTAATTTCCTACATAAAATTAATGGTGGTTTCCATGGTCAGAAGACTCTTTTTCATTTAGAGAAAGGAGTATTTGGCAAATGCTGGGTGGGAGCATAGCTTTTTCAAAATAACTAATTCAAATTAAAAAAAAATAATTTTAAATTTGCCATTCTTTAGAAGTTGAAACAAACCAATACGACAGTAATGTTAAAATTCGAAATAATAAAAGTTTGGAGTTAAGCTTTTCGTAAAAATTATATCGTCAGGCTCTCAATAAATTAAAGTTAAAATATGATAAAACATAGATCTATATACAAAGCTAAAAAACATTACAAGCAAAATAGTCCCTCAGGAATCGTCAGAGCTAATACTAGATATTATCATCATGTTATACCGTTCCTAAACAATATGAGTGATTGATGGTCTATCTGGTCATTTAAAATCGACTTAAACTTAGTTATAAAGAAAGCTTATAAAATCTTTCGTTTTTCCCAATGTTTTGGAGCAGGAGCAAATACGACCCAATTAAAATGATGATTTTTGTTCTTATCCAAATGCTTAAATGGTTCTGATTTACCATCAGCGTCATCATGTTCGTTCCAACAAGTATCACAATTTCTCATTGTTTCACCAATATACTGCAAGCCACACGAGCAATTACCTTGGTAAATAACACAAGAACGATGAAGCAATTTGTCTTTCAACGGAAATAAAGATTTAATCTTCTTGGTAGTCCAATGAATGACGATGTGGTACGAGTCTCGGGTGAGCTTTTCACATTTTTCAATAAAGTTTTTAACATCCTGTTCATTCGATTGACACTATGGGATCTCAACTAAAACCTTTTTACGTTGTT
>JANSTP010062566.1:0-14110 GCA_025330745.1 Cladonema radiatum
CACATTCAAAATCATGCAAAAGTGTGCAGAAAGGGCTGAATAATAAGAGTGCCAAGTTTCATAGGTATTACAATTGTAGTTCCTACTTTATAGGAACAGGAAGGTCAAAAAAGCCTAGCAGAATAGGTGTAATACAGCAAAAAGAAGCCATTTTCTGTAATTTTTATGATGTCATCATTTAATCATGTGACATTAATTCTTAATACTCTTATTTACAAAACATACTATCACCACTAAAGCTTTTCACAAAGTTTCATTGAGATTAACTGACTACAAAAATTTTAATTGTGTGATCATTGAGGCATAGGTAACCACCATAATTACAGTTGCGTTTTTCATGAACACCCTCCATATTAGGTCAACAACACCTTGTTGCCTCCTCGATAGGCTGAAAACCATCTTGATTATGAAAGTAGAATGGTTTTCCCCTTCAGAAATCAAAAAATAAATTGTTCACCCAAAACTTGACACTTTTGCCTAATTTTACCTGGACTAAGTGTCGTGCAACGCTGTGTGGGGCTAGTTAGTCTATTATAATAGATTTGTGCAAAATTAATGTGAAATTGTTTCACAAGTGAACAGGATGAACACAATTTCTCAAAATGAAAATAGTGAATTACTCAATACAGACAGGGTATACAGAAAATCTTCAAGAATTTTACCCTTAAAATGAGACAGGATTGAAACATATAATAAAGTTTGAATTCAGGATATACTAGGTTGTAAACTTAGGTTTAACAGATCATAAGTAATAGAGTTTATTCAACAAAGGTTTAGTCCAATTTCCGCCCTGATTGGTTACTGATTACTAAGGCACATTAGCATTTCAGAACTATCTATAGGAAATATCAGAGGTTTCCCTATGAAAGTATCTCGAAAAAAAGTTGAAAAGTTCTTAAAAGATTCTTTGTGATATTAAATAGAGACGCTGAGACAATTACAGGAGAATCTGGAACTAAAAGATCTGTCTGCTAAAAAAAAAAAAAAGTCAAAAACAATTGTGATAGCAATTTTCGTTATGATGACAACAATTTAAAGATACAAGCAGTCTAAGGTTAACAATTCATTTTTCTCTGAAATTCGATCAGCACCAATATCGACAGGTAAAAGACTCTTGATATATGGGTTTTGATCAACATATATACAGTCTTTCTTTTGAACAACATTCAGGCCAACATATTTGTAGGAACCTTCTTCTCTTTTACTTATTTTGAAACCATTCATAATCTTCTTCATTATATTGTTATGCCAGGCCTCATTTCCACAGTAAATAAAATCATTGGCATGAGTTGCAAGGATTCCTTCAATAGAATTGTCTTTATCCTGCCATAAAAACAATGCATCGTGATATTTACTGGTTTTACCTTTTAGAAATATGATGACATCATGAACTTGATTGTACCATTCTCTGGGTGCATCATTCAATCCATATAAACAACTTTGAAGCTTCCATAGTCTTCCACTTTCATGGAACTCTTTTGGAGTTTGATAAAAACATCTCTGTTAATCACATTACCTTGTAGGAATGCAGAAGTAATATGGAATTCCATCTAAAGCATGAGGGAACTACGAACATCATTCAACTACGAAGTGATTGCCAAATACATGTTGGTGAATCTGTCCGTAAATCAATATTCATTTCTTCGAATCCTTGTACCATAAGCCTAACTTTGAGAAACTTTTCACCATCATTCTTCTGTGTTTCTGAAAATACCTGTTCTCACGATAAGGCACTTTTTCTATGATCTTCTATCCAGGAAAACTCAGTAAGGTTATGCATTTCTTTTTCTTTGGTATCAATAACTTCCTGTCTATTCTCTTGAAATTGGGTAAGCATCAAGAAATCCTCTGACTCTATTTGTCTCCACAGCTTCACTTCATCCATAACTTGGGATGAAGTGAGGCTGTTTGCTTCTGACTACCAATCTGCTTAGGATTTGCCTAATTTTTTGAAAGAGTCGGTTCTCTTGGGTTGGTATGATAATAATTTTGCTTCACTTTTTGAGCCATCGCTTAAGTTATATTTAATGGTTGTATTAGGCTGAGGTCAAATATTATTTGCATGAAAACCCAATGAAATTGGATATTGGATCTTTTGACTTTTTCTATTTTTCTCTCTTCTACTTGTTCTCGTATTTGTGTTACATCCATCGCAACCAACACACCCTGCAACAGCCTTCTTTTTCCACCTACCCCTCTTCCCAATCTTATTTCTCTCTTCATCCCCATCATATCCTTCATCACACATCACATTCTCGTTTTTATCGTATAGGCTCAAGTCACCAGACAGCTGATTTCGGTTACTACTAGAAACTTTATCAATCTACTGTCAGAATCACCAATACTAGCATTTACATTCTCATCAACACTATCTCCACTATCAATTATAGTGTGTGTAGATGTGTGCTGAGAACAATGCACACCATTCATGTGAAGGCCTGTACACTGGTATTTATAACATCTATGGGATGTTTATACCTATTAACTGACTATTTGATATAATTATTTATTATTTTAGGATATCTTTTATCATTAGATTTAATTAGATTTGTTTTTATGATGAAGAAGTAAAATGTAAATGAGATTTATTTTATTTTTCAATTTGACATTTAGCATCAATTTATACGAGACGCCTCAGAAAAGCTGGTGCCAGTCATGCTGAAGCAAATTGTAAGTTTTTACATGAATTTTTTTAAATATTTTGTTACTACAAGATGAAAACAAGTGTGTCTCTTAATTAAAATCTAATAATAATATTTATCTGTACAAAGTTGCTAACTAAACACGTTTATAAAATCATGAAAATTTTCTCATTGGTGATTTGGTATTTTCGCATTGACATTATGATCACACTTGGAGCTATTTTCTTCCCTTCTAGTGATTATGGAAATGGCTGGCAAGTTAACAGAATGGAGGGAATTCGGGAGAATATTAGATTTCAAAGAATCGTATTTGAATCAGTTGCAAAAGAACTATTCAACCGCTGCTGAACGGAATCTAGAACTGATGATAAAGGAAGTTGAAAAATCCAAAACATCAGTTAACAAGGACTTGTGTTGGGCGTTTTGGCACAAAATATTGTTGACATTTAAAGATGGTAGATTGATAATTGAAGAAATAGAAACTGAACATCCAGAATTGTTTGCACAAGTGAAAGTTTCAGGAGGTGAATTTATAGTTTTTTTTGTTTAAACCCTTTTTTATGATTTCTTTGATAATCTCTCAAATTTTAAATGGGGCTCTTATGATGATGTATTTTGAGTCATAAGGATAAGTAAGACAGATGTAATCATATGCTACTTAAGGTTGTTTCTATGTTTTTGGTTGAAGTACTGAGCCTTGATTTTTTAAACCTTTTTATTGAAGTATAAAAAGCTTTCAATGCATTATTGCGGCAAAGATGAACTCCCCATAATCATTATTTATGTAAAAACATTTTATTTTGTTAACCATTTTTGTGGAATTTTTAATAATATAGGTGACAATAATAAGATAGTAACAAAAATTTATTTTAATTTACTTTTTGGAAGAAATAATTTGAATTTGACAATAAAAATATTATTTTAGCCTCAAAAATAGACAAACCATTCGATTTTATGACAACAGAATGATAATGTTAATTTTCGGAGGGTGTTGTTAAAAACAATATTTCTAATTTAAATGTTTTCATGCCATCTCTTTCTCTCTCTTTCCCTGTTATCAAAAATAGAAGTTTCATAATCTGTAATTTTAGATCCCCTTTACTAGACTTCTAATGTTTTGGAAAATTGTATCATTGATCTGTTTGGGCAAAAAATAAAGTAAAAAAATATTGATAGGCTATTGCAATTGGAGACTTAGAAGTTCTATTCTTTGATTTTCATAATTTATAGGAGTAAAAGTTTTATAAAATTTTTTTTTCTAATTACAATACAATTATTATTGATTTATCTGTTTTATCTTTCTCTTTTGAAAGTCCTCTCTGTCTCTACTTAATATCATCTATTTAGCAGTTTGTGTGTCAGCGTGTTCTTCATTGTTCTCTGTTCTGATTTTACTCGTTCTATTTACTTAACAATGCTTTATTCTCAAAAAGAAAATATTTCTTACCCCTAAATGAGTATAATTTCAAATGGCAATATCAAAACTAGTAAGACTGATACTTAATGATTCTTTAAATTGATGATGAAGCCTAAAATCAGCCAATAGCCCTTACAAGCACACCAAAGTTAAAACATCAAGCCTTCGTCATCAAATGATCAAAACTGTCAAAGGCAACAAAGAGGCTGTAGTGTCAAGTTAATAGCAGAATCCTTTTGTACACAGTCTGAATAGACACAAATATCTTTGCTCTGTAAAGAAAAACAAACATGTATTGAATATCTTTTAGTAATAACTCTTCAAGCAGAAAAGATTGTTAAATTTAGCGTATAGGGTAGTATTATTGAATGGAACTTTTTTATGTTATGTTGAAGATTATGTTTTGTTTTTGTATGAAATGTTTGATTTTTTTGATTCTCAAGTGTAAGTTTGACCTAATAATAGCATTATATCAGTTTACCATAAAAAAGACAAAAAGATCTTAGGTTGATTCGAAACAATATGGTCTTATACCTTAATTGTTTCCCAAAATGTTCCCAAAAGTATGCTTAAATGTAAACCTAAAGCTGCTTTGCAGATGAACTCTCAGAAAAAACTTTCCTGATAGCTTGTGTTTTTTGAAATTATCCCTCATCAACAACAGCACTCTTTTTCTAGCATAATCAAACTGCTATTTAACTGCTATTTAACTGCCAACAAAAATGCCAACATATCTTTTTATCAAGCTTTTAATTCCAATTTGAATAAGTTACAATGTATGAAAAAGAATAATTTTTTGGATTCATCATGGCTTTCTAATGCAAACACAGAACAAAATGACATAAAAAGGCTGAATGGGATCATTTGAAAGATGTTTTTTTATCAAAGTCAAATAAAAACTATCTTCAAGTTCGATAAATGGGATGTGACTGCTACATATAGGGTGTCACAAATTTTACCCTCCACAACTTATGTATAGTACCATGATTGATACATAACCCACTTTAGCATCTGCTTGCCTATATGACTCTATTCAAAAATCAGATCAATAGATCTTAAAAATAAAAATATCATACAGTAGCCTGTCGCTTTGTGATATTTACTGAACTTTCCAGTTAATCCTCACTGTCAGCAACATAATATTTGATTTGAAACGAGTTTATGATTGATTATATTTCCAAATCTAGGTAATAGTGAGGAGATAGCCAAGTATGTACTTAGCTTTTGTAAATGTATATGCTACAGAAGCTCTTGGCAAAACTAAAACTAAATAAATAGATACAAATCTTTCTTTCAAAATGGTACAGCCAAAAGGCTAAAGTCCTACTGCAACGTTCTCAACTGGCTAGACACTGCAGCAAAAAATTTAACTAACAACATGCTTAATAATGTAAACAAAACCTAATATTGCTTAGTTGACCATCTTCTCGAGTTAATATATTAAAGGGAAAACTCATAAGTCAGATATCAGATTTTCAATTTTCTATAATAATGCTACAATGGGGAGACTTTGATGAGAAAGGATTAGCAAAAATTTTCTAACTTCCAAGCTTTAAGATTGATACGAAGAACACTAGAAGCTGGTTTGCATGATCTCTCACAAACACATTCCTTGCAAATCTTTTAAATAGAAAACTCTCCCTATTTTCACTCCTTTTCCTGATATAAAAAACTTTTCAAGTCATGTAGATCCCTCACATTTGTTTACATTTTCTCTGATTGGAAGACTTGAAAATAGCCTCCAAGAATATTTCAGCAGGGAAAAAACATTTGCACAATACTGGTATAAAAAAAGGAGTGATAAACTATAAAAATAGCTTTATCAAAAGCAAGAACGATTATCTGAAGGAGAGTTCCCACGATCTGCTCAAAGTATCAAATTATCAAGTGACCATGATGTAATCTGCAAAAATAAATGCAAACAAAATAGGTCTATCTATGTAACTCATATTGAACTGGAGAGAAAACGTGTTTAAATTGTCAAGATAAAAGAACTTAAAATTCCATGTCACAATCATCAACTGGACCAGCAATGACACACAATTGGATGAAAGGCATAATTACAGTGGCCCATAAGTGCTATTCATCTTTTTTTTTGGTATAATCTTACATATTTAGAAGAATCTTTGTTTTTTAGAAGAATCTTTATTTTTTTGAAAACAGCCTTTATATTTTCAGAATAAGCTTTGTTATTTTAGAATAATCTTTATTTTCTTTGAAGAATTTTTTTTGTTGCTGAGAATTGTTAATTTTTTTGGACAATATGTATTCAGAATAGTGTTTAATTTTTTAAGATAATAATTCTTTTTTAATAATGGACCATTTTTTAATGACAGCCATTGTCGTGTCATAGATAAATGCATAAATGTTGACATTACTAGCCGTTTGTTTTTTTGTTTTAAATGGCGTCCACTTCTGGAGCTGCATTGATACTCATATATATTGGAATCAATAAGCCAATCAGGATTTTTCTAGCAAAATCTCCCTGGTAAAACGATATGTGCCTTGAATATCTGGTTGACGTAAAACTACTGGTGAAAAACCAAACCAATAGACATGCATACTGTTTGCAATCAGTATAACCAATTCTGAGAAATATTTTCATAGATTTTGTTTTCTTTTTCTGATGCCACAAAGTACATTCATAGTTTTGGGGCCTAATGTTAGAAACCTGCAAAATCCTTTCAAAAAAACTCAACACAAAGCAGTAAAGTATTGAAAATAGAGTTCCCTTGCAAGGAAGTCAATTACAACACTAATTAAAAAAAATGCTGCTCACCAATCAATTGGTTTTGGCTCTAACCCAACCAAGCCTCTGATGTGTCCCCTCCAAATCAGGTGTCAAACAGCCTAGTCCTGGTTGCTAGTGTTAATTTTCCTTGTTTCAACCCTTCTCCAAACTTTTGCCACTTTGGGCAAGTTAAAGATTGGAACACACTTTGAAAAATTTCAAACCTCTTTAGGATATCCCTGCCCCTCTTTCAGTGCATTTGACCAAACACTTTATGACTATTCATACATTTACAAAAAACACAACTTAGAACTAGAATTGTCTCCAATCTTTCCTTGAGAGAGTTATTCCTTCAGAAAGGAACGCGCCAAATGCACCAGCACCTTTCTGTTGGTTTACCACTATGAAAATTCTGCAGTAGTGTTAGTGCAGATTTATGCAGATTTTAGTGCAGATTCTTTCAAGGTAGTCTCCTTTTCCTCCAACAGCAATGATGTATCTTAACCAGTGCCTGCGCAGGTTGGTATATGAAGACTTGTGATGTATACTTGAGGAATATTGAAATATGCTGAATCAGTGTTACTGATTCAACTTGTAGCAATCGTGATATAACAAAAGCTCCAAAGATTATTGATTTCTATTTTAACTTCTTATAGATCTAAAAAGAAATGAATCAACAATCTCCCATCATTTTCTTTTCTGTGTTAACGTCTCTTTTCCGATCTGTTACTATGTACAGTGTAGTATGTGTGAGTTTGGTATTTCATTTTTGTTTTGTAAACTCATAAACTTGTCAGGTGTCAGTTTTGTAAACTCAAGTGTCGGTAAGTAAGTAAGTGTTGGTAAGTGTCAGTTAATTAAAAATCATAATATGATTGTAACATAATGTCTAGAGGTATTTTTCGCATGGATTATAAGAAAAGTCAGGAAAGTCAATGCAATAACTTTGTAAAGTGTTTGTAAAGCTTTGTGAAGCTTAGTATCCTTTTTTAAAGAACACAAGTCTTTCAGTGGATAAAAAATAATGGATGAGATATGTGTTCGCAGTGGTAAAATCTCCTGTCTTTACATTTTGTGTTTCAACAAGATTATTATTTGAATAAAAACTCAATTAGATAAATATTTCATTAGTTGGTTTTTTTTAATAACATTTTTGATGTACTTCATACATCTAATAGGTCTTTTGGTGATTCCCCTGCTTTTGTGAGAATATCACTGATTTGTTTGTCTTTTTTGATCCACTTGAGATCAACTTTGTTGCTTTCAATCATCTCTCTTAGAACTGCAATGTCGACAAGAAGGCGCTTCTCGAGTGTCTGTTTCATACTATGCGCTGCATCAAAGAGACTTTTTTTGTCAGTGAATGCTGTGATGGTATATTGTTTGTCATTAGATAGTAGATTCAATTCTGACAAAAGAGTACAAACGAATATTGATACATCACAACCTTCTGACATTGACAAGGTTTCTGCGACAATAGTTGAGCGAATGACTCTTTTTATTTTTGAGGAATTCTAATGCAGAGGGCAGGTGTTATCATTATCATCAGTCGCAAATATGATCTGGCCTCCTTGGCTCCCACCAATGGGTAGGTTATTGAAGCTGGCGTCTGTGAATAAATGTATCTTCAGGTTGGATAGCTGGATTTGAGGATAGTTAATATTTTGTTTGGAGCATTTATTATTTCTGATGATCTTATTTACATTGATCACATCATTAATGATTGTATTTTGAAATTTTGTACTAGCTTCACACACTTCAAAACTAATGTCTGGCCTTGAAATTCTGGCAATCCAGTTTAACTGGCCCACACAGCTTCTATAGGGTGTTTTTTCTTTCTCAGACAAGTTACTTTTCTTCTCGTTCATACATTCTTTCAGAAGAGTAATTTCTTTGATTGAATCAATGTAATTATTTTGGTCAATGCTGATCTTAAAATCTTGAGTTTGTGTGAGTCTGATGCCTATATACGTAAAAGCTTCTTCTTCTTCACTGCCGAATTCGAAAGTTGTTTTTAGCTTTTCAACAATGTTTGTCTTGAAAAATTCATTTCCTCCCCAAGTCATATCAACGTGGCAGGCAAGTAGGCCTATTAATTCACTGTTTTTTGTCTCGTAGAAGATGCCTAGACCAACACTACTGATGGATGCACCAAGCTTTATTAATTCCTCTCTCACTCGTAAATACCAGTATTTGCTGGCATCTGCAAGGCTGTATATACATTTCTGTAGTTTCCAAATCTTACTGGTGTTGGTGTCTTTGGGTGGCCTTATGAAAATGGTGGCCTTGAAGGAAGGCAGTCTTGATGTCAATGAATTTTATCTTCCACTTCATGGAGGAAATGATCATGAAAATTGTTCTGATTGCTATTCTGGAACAACAAGGTGAGTCAATCGGAAAGTCTTTGAGTTCTTCAAAGCCTCTTCCACACAGCCTTGCTTTTGTTACAATTTTGCCCTCTTTGGGCTTTTTTGTAAGCACCCATCTTACAGAGATGCATTTCTGTCCACTATCTTCCTCTTCGGTTTACACTTGCTGTTGTTTCCAGTTATCTAGCTCAGTGTTTGTGGCTGTCAGTATTTTGTTTTCAATCTCTGTCAGATATATCTTTGATGTCTGGAACTCCATTGGTGTTTGTTGAAGGACTATGAGCGAGTTATTTGTATTTTTTGATGTTACTTTGTAACGGTCAACATCTCTTTCAAAGTCAATGGATTGTATTGTTTCGTCTTCTAATTGTGAGTTCCAGCATTTGTTATATTTCCCTGTTGCTCTACCGAATCTGCTGAGAAGTTTAGCTGTCTTATAATCACTGTCTTCTTTCAGTTTGTAGCGGACTAATGAATCTTTCTTTAAAATTGTGTCTCTGTTCATTAGGTTCACTTCTGGACTTTTGTCAGGAGCTAGTTCTGTTGTTGATATACTCAGTCTTTCCAAGGAAGTGCTGAGGTTGTCAGTATCATCTGTTATGTTATTTTCTTCGGCATTGCTTTGCAATTCATCATCAGAGGAGACATGATCTTGTTCTATTTTGCTGTCGCTAGTCTTTTTGCTGAGTTGATTACAACTTGGATTTTCTTTCGAGTATGTTTTTTGTGTTTCTTGGTTTTGAAATTGATTGGCTGATCTTGTTAAGGAAAGTCTGCATGAGTGTACTCTGACATACCATATTGCTACCATATTTTACGAGCACCTGCTGTCCATCTTGCCCTAAAACTCTGCCTGGTCCTCTCCACTTCCAATCGTTGACTCTTTTCAAATAAACACTGTCACCTGTCACATATTTGATGTCACCAGTACTTCGAATATTGTGGTTCAGGGCCCTTCTTATCTTTTCTGAGTTTTCGCTAGCTACAAAGTTCTCACAAGCCTTGTGTAGCGCTAGAAGATTATCGGTGAAAATTTTGCTGGTACTTGTTGTAACTAGAGCTGGAGATTTATCGGTTTATGCTGATGGTAGGTTTAGATTTTGACCTAAGGCAAGCTGGAACATTGAAAATCCATGCACATTTGCTAGCAAGTTTTGGCATTGAGATAACAAGATAATGCTAAGTTTATGTCCATTTGAGAATCTTCCATGATTTTATCTAGCATATCTGCTATGATAAGATTATATCTCTCGACTAATCCATTGCTAAATGGTGACTGGGCAGCTGTTGTTTTGAAAGCTATGTTCATAGCTTCACACATATCTAGAAAATTGATGTTGGCGAATTCATCCCCATTATCTGTTAAAAATTTCTCTGGTGTGCCGTATATTTGAATCCATGTTTTAAAAATATTGTTGATGACTTCTTCAAGTTCTTTGGATCGTAGAAAATATGATGCGGATAGCCTGGCTGCATGGTCTACTAAGTGTAGGGTAATCTTTCCCTGGTAAAATTTAAATTCCATGGCTATGCACTCTTTAAATGAAGTTGCCATGGGTAGACCAACAATGGGACGTGGTGGTGTTTTTTTTATATATTTGACAGACATTGCAATTTTCACTTATTCTCTTAATTGCTCTTTTCAATTCTTCGTCTTGGTTCCATTCTTTTCTTGCTGAATTGATTAGTTTAATTAGCTTCTCAGTGCAAACTGTGTAAACTATGTGAATTTTATGGATCAAATGTGTAAGAAATTCTTCATATTGCCTGTTCTAGTCCTTGGTGTAATCACTTTTTTTAGATAAAATAGTTAATCTTTTTGAAAGAATGGTGAACCAAGGGGCTTCTCGATAGTCATCTTCTATATTGTACTACCCCCAAAATAGAGATTATAGTATATATCTGATGATTCAAGGTCACATTTTTGCCCTTTATATTCGAAATTTTGTCAACCACTGCAACTATTCTGCCTTTTCCTTTTGGACTTTTTGAACAATAGCTTTTTTGATAATTTTGATAATATTATCTTTGCACTTTCATCCATTCTATTAAAAGTTTCTTAAAAGCAAAACATAATTGACTTCCCTTCTCTCTTAGTCTCTTACTCTCTCTTAACTCTCTCTTCGTATGTGATTTGATGACAGGGCTTTTCTGTTAAAGTTAGATTTTTTAAGCACTAACTAGGTTGTACTCTTAATCAATTCACAGTTTGTTTCAGCTACTGTTGTGTCTATGTATTTCAATGTTTTAGATATTTTCCCAAAATCTTTGGAATCCTTGGGGACAAAAGCACTATTACTTGCTTAAATGTTTTAACTTGCTTCCATATTTTCCATACTTGCTTCCTTGCTTGTCACAAAATTTACAGTTTTTAAAACTTTTGATCTGTTTTAATTACACAACAACATATTTTTGGGGGTCTATTCTGAAAAGCTTACTCTGCTTTCCACTTTAACAGTTTTCATCAATTCAAGAAAATGTTATCGAAACATCATAAATACCGTAGCAAAATGTTATTGTCATAAATTGAGTGAAAGCTATGATATATCAATCCAAGTATAGTTTTGATAGATAAAGGCAGGATTCAAATTAAGTGATTCTCCATTACACATAGGTACATTGCAATCAGCTTTTCAATATTTTTATTTTAAGTTGGCATTGAGAAATCTTTTCTTAACTAGAAATTTTTTTCGCTTTTGTTATTAATTCTGGGAGATATAAAAAAACTTAATAATGACAACTACTATAACATTAAACTAATATATAAAATATAATGATTAAAATATCTAAGTCTTTAACAAAGGGGAAATCTCATAACATACATCTTAAAATCTAGCCATTTCGAATATATGAGTCTTTAGCAAAGGAAAAATCTCAAAACAGACATTGTAAAATTTAGCCATTTTGAATACCTAAGCCTTCAGCAAAGGGAAAATCTAAATACAGGTCTCACAATCTAGCTGTTTTGAACATAGGAGTTTTAAATGAGGGAAAAATCTCAAAGTAAATGTCTTAAAAACTATCCATTTCGAATATATGAGTCTTTAGCGAAAAATCTCAAAATAGGGAATTGTAAAATATTGGGAATTTAGGTTTGCAGTTATGAAATTTGTGATTTATAAAGACTGGAATTCATATTCTTCTACATGCATGGTTGAAATATTCTCTAGCGCTAAAGTGACCATGTCTATGTTCCTACTACAAGGTTTTACAATCATAACCTCTCGTATTCTTCATTGTAATTGTCTGATTGCAATATGGAATACAGTGTCGATCCTGAAAATGCTTGCTCTTTTAAGGGTGTCAGTGTATATATTAATAAATGGAGATAAGATTTATACAATGCTACATTAATTCAATGCTCTTGAAAACACTAGAGTAACTCCGCTCATGTTTAATTGAGTACTGGTGATACACAAGTGTCATCTAAGGCTGTCAGTGTGTAGAGAGATTCAAACAAAAGTTCCTTTATCGTAGGCTATTTATCTGTAAAAAGATGGCCCAAAAAAAGAGAAATAAGATAAATGCAATAACATTAAATTCGCTTCTTCCCCCAACCTTCTGGGGGACTCTTTTTAGTCACTGTATGAATGAATGTTTTTGTAATCACATATTTTTCCATTAATTCGAACCCTGAAATGTAGCATTGTCACTTCAGCCGAGTGTACAATGAGTAGCGACACATAGTGCATAATATAACAGCAACTGATAACAGAGAAGTAATAGATGTTATTACTATTCTACTCTGAGTTATTGGAATCACCATGAATACATATATCTCTATATCTGCAACCCTATAGGAATGAAGAATACAAATATTTACAATTCTAAATGAAAACAATCATACCTTTTAAATATATCTCATAGTCAAAATTTTTCAATGAGTATGCCATTTTTTAATGTTTCTTAACCCTATTCACAAAGTGCCCCCCCCTTTTTTTACATTTTTCTGGCAAATTTTTTGGAGAACCCGGCATGCCTGGTCTTTTGTGACTTTTCAACAAATCATATAACACACCTTTTGGTCCAGTTTGAAGTCCATATCAGTCCCCAAAGGCCATCTATGTCGACTTTCTGGAGCCTGGTTAACAAGATTTTAGCACCTATTTTTTAAAAAATCTCAATTTTGAAGCCCTGGACATTCTGAAATGCCAGTAAAACAATTTTAATATTTCATCTCTAACTAACATATTTAGCAACTTTCCAATCAAATAAATACCTCAAAAAATGTTTTTGCCGTTTTTTGGAGCTAAGTTTATTTTTAGAAAATACTCAAATTGCTGTGAGTTCATACAAATGGTGATGATGTCATCACCTATTTAGTAACGTCACCAAAATCATTATGATATCATTTTGTTCATTAAGGGTTGTAGTTTTGGTGTGGTAAAATTTGTTACATATCTCTTTTTGGTTCATGAGATTTTAGGGGGGGGAAAGTGTGTGGAGCACAAAGTGCCCCTACAATGGGTAACACAGGTCATTTTACCCCATGGCGAATAGGGTTAAAAGGTGCTTATTGACATTTCTACGCTTATTAGCAAAATTGTTTCTTTTCTTGACTATTTGAAATGATACAAGTGCAGCTATTAGCACTCCTCTTATTAGCAGTTTTTCATAGGATAAATGCTATGCTCTAAAATTTGCTTTTACTTCTTTCATTATTTATTAGTGATTTCAAACTTCATATATATTGAGGACATATAAATATATAAATATGCACATAGTCTTTTAAGTTATGGGATTAGCCACATACCACTATAAAAAAACGAAATTTAGGGGTGTGATAAAACTCTCCCCTTATATTTTATTATAGGTGAGTGTGGGTGCGTGGGACTGTGCTACCCCCACCATGTTTCATACTTTTAACCCAGAGGGTGGGGAGAAGAAAAAAGGTTTTTTTAAAAAAGTTTTTACGGAAAGACAACTGAGTTGTTTTTAATCAATTTTAAAA
>JANSTP010062677.1:0-14109 GCA_025330745.1 Cladonema radiatum
GTAAAAAAATATTTTTCCGAATACTATGCAAGCCAAGTATTCCAGTTGGTAAATTAGAAAAAATCTGATAGTGCCTCATTAAATATTTTTTTCTCAGACAGCAAATAAAACCATAATTGTTCAGACAGAGTGAGTTCTTTCACTCTAGAAGCATGGAGGAGGAAAATACTCAAAAACTTTTGATCTTTCACAGGAGGAAACTCTTGTGTTTTACTTCAAGTTTTTATTAAATGCGGTAATGATTAAAAAAATGTACAGATTTGCTTTTATTTGCATATTTTATTTCTACATATTGGGAGATGACGTTGTTCATTAGATGAAATAAGTAGTCTCGGTTTTAAAAATATAACAATCTCAAGTAACAGCAACAATAATATTCTTCTACCTTCTTTTTTAAGGCTTAGTTTTTACTTATATTTGCAGCCCATTGAACCGTTCTACATATTTTTCTGTTTTCTAAAAGCGATCTTTTCCAATGGCACGATGGGCATAGAAAAACTTATTTAAAGAGGCACTGCCATGGTTGGTTTTTTTACCGATCAGGTAGAGCAGGTGATGATAATCTCTACCTGATACTTTATATGCCAATAATCTTTACCTATTGACCTGAAAAATACCTTTTTTTGTTTTGAACGAAAAATTGTCGTCTGAGTCAATATAATTTATCACTACTCAACAGCTGTCTGTTTACATAATTATTTGCAATATGATTTGAACGATGACGAAAATGAATGACATTATTCTTCTTTTTAAACAATCATTCACGTAATTAAACCTTTTTTGTTTTTTATCCAATCATTTCAAAGCTGTTTATTTTTTCTTCATTCACGACTTGATTATTTTTAGACTAAAAATAATGATCAGTAAAAATTGTTTTTGGATATATCTCAATCACTAGAAAGTTTTAGGAGAAATATATTTTTTTTTAATATTCACTGCCCAAATGCCCTTGGAATCATGGAAAAAACCGAACCGTGACAGTGCCTCTTTAAAGATACAATATTCATTTTTAGATTTATACAAAAAATTGATTAAAGTGCTTACGATTACGATTTAAGCCCAGAATTCGCCAGTTTCCTGGTTCCTATTTACGTTTAAATGCCATAACGTATGCTCTGTAACATACTTTATGGATAAGGTATTTATTGAAGGGCTATTTTGATAAATAGCTTTCAAGTCAATCAAATATTTTTTACTCGACAGAAATAGAGAAAACCCTCGTAACGTATGTTACGCTTTAAAATTGGAAAATGAAAATTTGAGTTTTTTATGAAATTAAAGTTTTTTGGTTATAGGTATTGAAAAAAGTTTTGTGGGTGGGTTTTCCTAGTAGCACAGACATGATAATGAGCTGAAATATACCCTACATTGATAGCAGGTTACTGTGCTTGGATGCATAAAAGAAGAGTAACGTATGTTACCATGGATTTCAGGACAAGACTGTTAAAGCTATAACTTTTGATCTTACCAACCAATCAACTATTGAAATTAAATAAATCATTTTTCTATTATAGGTATCGATATTGTGAGTGTTTTTGGTCTTCACAAATTGTTATAATACGCTACAAAGTCCCTCAAAGTCGCATTTTTTGAATTCTGACATGGCTTTTTTGGCAGGTTAGACTGACAAATAGTCACAAAACTCAAAAGGAAAAGACGAAAATTCGCCAAAACATTGATCACATTATTTCTTATACATTTTTCAATAGATCCAAAGTTTGAGTTTTCAAAAGGAAATATTTGTTAAAAGAATATTGCAACGTTAATTCACAGGACACCATTTGTTGCACTTTTTTGAGAATGGCTCTAAGACGTCATTATATCTGTCTTTTTGTCACTGCATGTCGTTTTCATGATAATTTGAAAAAATTCGTCTTTTCTGTCAAGTAATACGTAGCAGTCATTTTACTTGTACTTGTCCGATGAAAATCTAGAAATTGAAAGGAAGGTTTTGATTTGATAACAAGGATGAACTTTGCTATTTTTAAAAATCTGGAAAATTTTCCGAGGTAAAGAAAAGACCTGATAAAATTCAACAAAGTTTACCGCTTAGAGTTTCAAATTCTCAAATAAACAATTATATCAGAAATAAACGTCAAAAAAACCATGATATCTCTTTGTTGTGAGTTTTGAAGAATACAATAAACCCATACAAAACTTACAAACTCTCATACTTGAGCATATGAATGACAGATTTTCTCTTGTAAATACCGACTTACCTTTTTCATCATACTAAGTCCGGAATTCCGGCTACCCAAACATAGGGGAAGTAAAATACAGTATCAAATTACAGACACATTAGATTTGTAAGAAAGATACAGATTTGAAATTTATTCTCTCCCAGTAAAAAATTATTCTTCCCCACCCCCCCCCTTTATTAGCTTGTTCCCGGCCTAACGACATTGATCAATCCTTCCTCCTCCCAGAAACAAAAGTGATCTTTCCTTTCACATTCATACTATACTTTTTGCAAATATAGCAGTGAATACACTGTAAGGATCAGTAGATAAAAATAAAATTGATTATGATTAGCAAATCTATCAAGTTGTTCCATAAGCCTAGTTCGTATTTCCGCTAATTTCATTCCTTCACGGTGCAAGCCAGAAATCTAAAAACTATAATTTGGAAACTATGATTGGAAAAAACTATTCTCCCTTTAAAATGTTCCAATAACTGTTGCACAATCACTTTGCAGAGGGATGGAATCTCCATTAAAAATTTACCCCCCTCCACTATAAATGTAATCTCCCATTTAAAGAGGCACTATCAGATTTTTTCTGATCCAACAACTGAAATATGTAGCCCATGTAGTATTCAGAAAAATATTTTTTTACCCCAACTTCCCTTTGGAAGTAGCTGAAAAAGTACCTTTTCTGATAAAAACGACTATTTTCGTTAAAAAAAACCGGTAAACGTCAGCTGTTCTTCTTGATCGTTTGTGAAATTATTTTCAAAAGAAAATATTCCTATAATGACTATTTTCCAAAGAAGATATTTCTTTTATGGCTTTTTTCAAGAGAAGAAATTTCTTTTATGAAGATGAAGAAAATAAATGTAATTCATTTTGCTTGAACTTTGACGTATCCATAGAAACATCATGAGGAAAGTAATGAGCTCAAAAAAAAGCGCGTCATTTTATGATTGACCAATTTATTATTTTTCACCTTCATGTTTTCCCTATTTTTAGCCCAAATAAGAAATTTTCGACAAAAGAAATATTTTTTTGAAATAAGTATCAGCTATATATTGTATCTGAATAATAATAAAAAAATCTGATAGTGCCTCTTTAACAAAAACAGCTATCTCCCGCATTTTATTTGATAAATGACTTGCAGAAGAAACTGCATAAATAAAGTAAAAGTCTAATAAGAAACTGCAGATATTGGAGTTTTGAAAAAGAGAGACCAGGGTTATTATCAAGGTAAGTAAATGTGATAAGCTAAGGCTATAAAAGAGATTGACACAAGAAAGAAAGTTGAAAAAATTGCGTAATCCCCTCTACCCCATTAAAGTACTATCCCCTCCCTTTAAGTAAAAATATAATTCTATAATTCCTTTTTTAACTTTTATAATTCCTTTCAAGTAAGCTCTTGCTGGAGCGTCACACAAAAAGCATTTTAATTCTACTATATAGTGTGTTCCTTCATACTCCACTCCATTTTCAAGCAGCTCCCTCAACTTAAAAAGAAAGTCCTTTAAAAAAATCTAATACAGTGTCTGGCTTTGCTTTGCCACAGAATAATGCGACAATAAATATATCACAACAATTTACTTGCCCCAATATTGGCCAAAATTGTGTTAGTGACAACTTATATATTGGCAAGCCATCAATATTAAATTTCAAAGACAAGATATTAGTATCTAATGATGTTTGCAACAACGTTCTTTTAATTCGTGGTAATATACGATAATAGCAAAAGTCACCTCCACATTTTCCAGTAACAGAGACAACCCTGGGTGTTTTTAGTAAAGTTCTTGCGTCTTTAGGTAGATCCAACCCATGATTCCTAAGAACTGAAAGCAGTTCATTGACAGAAGACCTTGTCCATTTGTTTTTAACTACACAAGCAGCAAGATCAGTATGCAACATTCCTAATTCTCTATCATCATCGTCATAATCAGTATCACTATCAAATGCATTTTTATTCGAAGAAGAATCAGAATAAGATTTATCATCAACAAGCAATGGCTCAGCGGATATTAAAGAATCATCTGATGCTGATGATGAGGCAATGCTACTCATATTTTAATCGTTTGATAAATGAACAGACAGTTGATCTGAAAAATCATGGTTCAAAAGAGTATCTTTATTTTCTGTGCTGGAATCAAGTACATAATTGGCCACTTTCTTTCTAGTAGTTTTCCATTTAGTAATAATATTCATATTTCTAAGATGAACACTTTCTATAACAAGAGAAGTGGCATACGTCTGGTAGAAACCAAAAATATCTTCAGACTACAAAGATTCTTTAAGGCTAGTTTGAGCTAATAAAAAAATAGAAACTCTTTTTTTATTAGTTGGCATAAAAGCTACATCAATTCAGAAGTATTTTAAAATTGAGCGAAATTTGTCGAGCTATCAGAATTCCTAGCAGTTACATCACTACATCACTCTATGGTTATCACTAAGTAACTAAATTCTGGTAAATAATCACACCATCTTCAAAGTATACACTGTTTATCAGGCCTGGTCATAAAAAATCAGTAGGCCAGTCGATATCACTCTGCTCCTCAACGTTTGGGTGTGTGTTGAAGAAGCAGAACCTGCTGAAACACAGCTGTTTCAGATAGCAAAAAAGTGTAAAAAGTGCCTGAAAGACCAATCTTTCTTTAACTAAGCTAAAAAAAAAAAAATCATTCGTTCACAGCTTTTTTACTTTTGTTTGTAAGTTTGCTTTGTACAGTAAACGAAAAATTGACTTCAGGAGTGATGCGCACAAGTTGTGATCATCAAAGGGAACTGAAAATTTCATCGAACATGTGCAAGAAATGGCTCTTTCGAGAGACAGAATATAGCCTCATAATAGTTCCCCAGGAACGTTTTTCTGTATTCACTTTTTTCTGAAATAACCATGTTTTTCTCAGCCACTTCAAATTTTGCGCAGACATATTTCAAAAAACGCAGACAGGTTTCTCTTTCGTAAGATATCCAGACTTCTTTTGTTTATTGAGCGCAAAGGGTTGCACATAGCACAAAACTGAATAAGGAAGAAACAAATGAAAAGAAAGACCAGTGGTAACATGTGACAACGATTTTCGCTTATCGCTTAGTCGTTCGCTAAAATATTTCTGTCCGTAAATTTTTTGACAGTATTTCCGAAACTGCTGCCGCGAACGAAGCTATTCTTTCAGAAAAACCAAAAGATATAGATGTTTAACTTATTATTTTTGAAAGCATTTCTCGTGAAAAGTTTGTGCATTGCAGTTTCACTATATATCTAAAACAGCCGAGAAATGTTCCTTTCACTTTTCAACTAACTTTTTACACCTCAGAGAAAATGTAGTAGTTCTTGAGATACAAGGCGTAAGAAGGCAATTTTTTGTAAAAACTTTGCTTCCCTGAAAGAACTAACTTGGAGCTTTGATGTTGCTGTGCAGCACTGCTGTTTCAGCGTGTCCTGAAGTCATTTTCTAGAAAAATGTTACCAGGGTCTAGGAAAATCTAAATATCTTTTGATCTACTAAATTGTTTTTAAAACTGTAAACTGCACTGTAAAGCTGAATAAATTCTCTTCGCAGCAGTATATAATACTATAGGGTTTGTTATAATTCTTTTGAATTCGTTTAGAATTCCAGCTATTTGTTCATATCCTGTTTACTTTTTCTTCAACTTTTGTTGAAATTCACTTTGTAAACGAAAAATTGGCTTCACTCAGGAGTGATGGGCACAGGCTGTGATCATCGAAACGAACTGAAAATTTCACCACACATGCGCAGGATATCGCACTTTTACGAGAATATGGTTCCACAACGTTTCCTCGGGAAGTTTTTTCTGTATTCTTTTTTTTCTGAAGAAAACACGTTTTTCTCAACCATTTCAAAAAAATTTTTGCAGGAAGTTATATGAAAAATTAAAGACGTGGGTTCTCTTTGATAAGAAATCTGCACTTCCTTTGTTTATAGAGCGCAAGGGGGTGTGCATGGCAAAGCAATGCATATAAAAGCCAGACCGTAAACCACGAGTGCAGTAAGCTCATTTAGTCATTCGGTAAAATATTCTGGTGCGTAAATATTTTTTTTGATGAAGCAAGCGAGGCACACTTTTTCAAGCTGGCGGAAAGATCGTCTTGGAAACTTATCAAAATAGTTTCTAAAGGAGTTATTCTTTCACAAAACTATAATATTTATGTTTAACTTTGAAATTTATTATTTCTGAAGACATTTCTCCTGAAAATTCTGCTTCCATTTTGAGAAAAAACTTTTTTGCAGAATGTGAGGATTATTATTTTGTCTTTATTCTAACAAACCTGAGTAGTGTTATATATTTCTGGAAAGAGAACATATTCAGCTTTTCAATGCAGTTTACAGTTTTGAAAATAGTTTAATAGATCAAAAGATATTTAGATTTTCCTGGACCCTGGTAACCTTGTGACCCTGACTTCAGGATATGAAACAGCACAGTGGTGGCAGCATGCTGAGAAACTGGAATAGGAAAGAGACACTTTCCAAAGCCTTCAAACGACACCACCCAACCCATCCTAACATACTGCTGACTGAAGTTTGAGAAGACAGTGATGAGGGTTTTAGCTGAGATATGAGACAGGCTGCCCATCTCTGCGACCACTCATCTCTACTAACTGCCACTTGTTTGTATTGTGAAAAGAGAGAAACTATTTTTCAGACTATTATGGTATTATGGTATTACACTCTCATCATTCATTCAGTTACCAGAAAACTACAATCTGTGACTGAAAACTAAAGACTGGCATGACCTCGACTGACGGTAACTTTTCAAACTTTTTATAATCATTGTATATACCTATAATATTGAAAAACCCACTTGATTTTGTTACGTCAAGATACTTCAAGATACTTTGTTACTTCAAGTTAGCGATACTTCAAGAGCAGTCACACTCAACTATATTCTTACCTTGCTTTATGATATTAGCCATAAGCTAGCACAGACTCTACTTTCCATGAAGATACACTTGTGCTTATCAACTTGCTGTCCCATGACAGAAATGGAATGAGTGAGATTCGCGCTCTTTTCAAAAAATTCTCTTTGTTACAACTACCGGGGGGTAGGTTTAAAGTAAAAAAATACTAGTAGATGTTAGGAAAAACTTTTTATTCAATTCACTTTTGTAAGAAATTTACTAATTACTTTTTAATTTATTTTTTATTAATTATTAATTTGATATAAAGTTTTATAACGTTTGTTTATCAAATTTGTTTTAATTCAGTAGAACACCCAACAAAAACTTGATAACAGTAAGTTGTGGAAACTCTGTCAGAGTAGTGAACCAAGGGTTAATAATTGGAACATAATTGGAACTATTTTTGAATGTTCAATAAATGTTCAGAAGCAATCCCTATATTCATGGACGTTTTTTGAATACGCGTTAAATGTAGAGAGAAATGTGTGTGCCCGCTGGGATAAGAGATATTAATTAATAGCAAAAAGTTAACATTAATATTTAACATCCTAGTTCAAAGTTTTCGCTTTGTTAGCTTTTACTTTACTTCACTTTGCCTTTTTTTAGCTTAATCCTGACTCTGTCTACATCGCGGAAGAGTTCGGTGACAATCTCACTGATTTTCCATCCTCAAATGGATGTTTTGCCAGCCTAGAGAATGCTGATGCTGGAACATTCTTTAGGGTGATCGGAGCCAAAATGTTTTTAACGCAGGATCAGTGCAGCCAATTGAGCCAAAAACTCGCAAGGCTAATTTTTTGTTTTTGTTTTAGTTTTTTTGCTGTTTCTTCTTTTTTTTAATACTATAACATGAAATATTTTAAATTAAAAATAATTGAAAAATATGTAAAATCTTGAGCAATATTTTAAAAATACTGTCGTTTTTAGTAAATTCTTTTTATTTAATTGTATCTTTAATAGTTTGCCCACCCCGAGAAAAAGAACAATAGATCAATATGCCTTGAAAGTCGTACTTGCACATCTAATTCTTTCGAGCAGAAAAGTCGGTAAGTACCGTTTTGTCTGAACAGTCCTTGGGACAGTAAGATCATTCGATGTTGTTGAGGTTACATAATTTTTTCATAAGGGTTTTAACAAATGCTTTGTTCAGAAACAATTCCTTTAATCAAGGTTTGCAAATTACCTGATTTTTGATTCTTATCAACATTCGATCAGCCTAATGACAATAACTGGAGATTTCATCACCAGGAGGTCTACTACCTTCTATGCCGCCTCACACAAAAATGTCCATGCCACACCCATTCAGTTTCTCTTTCGCTACTATCAAATTATGTTAAAATTATTGGTGATAAAATTAGCGTTTCAAAATTACAAGTCGTTATCTTTAGCTTCATATTGTTATAATAATATTATGTTCAGTGCATATATTTTAGGGGCACATTTGCGTCAAACATATCTGAATATTACAGAAACAACTTCGAATGTAACATCAATAACAGAAATGGCTAGAGGATTTTTCAGAGACCAGGAAATTATTTTGGTTCAGAAAGATTTGATGCGCTATGAAGAACGCGAAGCTACGCGAAGTAGGATTTCGATGCTTGTTTAGTCTGAGTATAGTTCTGGAATGTCTAATCATTTTGATCTACTTCTTAAAGTATTTATTTCACCGTTTTTTAAAAAAACTCTAAGGAAAAATAACATGATATAATTTTTTATAGTGATGTCGTTTTGGATGAAAGAAAGCGATGAAATTTATGTGATGAAAGAAAGCCTTCTACTCTCACCACCCGAGAGCGCGGTCGATCGTGGAAAAAATCATAATGGTATTTTTTTTAATCCATTGCGTTTTTTCTCGGATAAAACTGCTGGTTATTCAATAGTTGATTATGGGATCGATAGAATTATAAGGACATATGAAGAAATCGTTATTCTTTAACGTAAACCTTTATTTCTAATCTGTATATCCTCATAAGGTCAGGCATTAATGCTTTTTTGTTTGAAATATGTCACATGAGCTACCATGAACTTGCACTATTTTATCTGGAGACTAAATTTACCATAGATGTACTGTATTAGGTTAAATATATCTATGCCTATCCACCGTAAGTACTAAAACATTAAACTGCTAGAAACGTCTAGGAAGCACCTAGAAACACCTAAGAAATGGCTAGAAACGGCTTGGAATCGGCTAAAGAACGGCTACCCGAAAGAAGTAAATCTTCAATCTAATTGGCTCGTTTGAGTTAGTTTCTAGGTCTCCTCAGCCTTGACCACTTTACGAAGAAGACAACACCAGGCGCTGAAGTTGTACTTCGTTTCTAAACGGCAGGCAGCATGTGAAAAGAAATCAGGAAAAGAACAGAAAAGAAAACATCATGGACGTGATGGAATTAGAGGATCTAGATATGCTCTTCTGGTTTTTTGATGAAAGTAAAGTAATATTAAGTTCTTTTTATTGCAGCTTTTTTATCTCAGAATTCGTCAAATTCATTGTTTTAGTATTTAGCTAACTTTTTTAGTATTAACTATTTAGCTAACCTGAATAAATTGTCCAAACCAGTCAAATATTTTGCAATAATGGGGTACTCCATTCTATATTTAGCAATCTTTGAGATGTTTTGCTTGGAAGTATAAGTATTTTTTGACAAATTGCTGGAACCCATTTGTGCAATACTATTCTTTTTAATTTTAATTGGTTGCAGCACTGCTGTTTCAGCAAGTCCCGACGTCATTTTCTAGAAAAATGTTGCTAGGGTCCAGAAAAATCTAAATATCTACTAAACTATTTTCAAAAATTAAAAGTGCATTGAAAAGCTGAATAAATTCTCTTTCCAGCAATATGTAACACTATTCGGCTAATTGCAACCAAGTTTTGAAAAAAATTTTTCTGACTCCAAAAATTTTTTTTCTCAACATGGAAGCAAAATCGTTGACAGAAATGTCTTTTGAAATAATCAATTTGATCTTAAAGATGGCAGTGTTGCGGTTTCTCTGAAAGAAAAACTCTTTTAGAAACTTTTTTGGCTTTATTAACATTTTAATAACTTTTTCAAGACAATCCTTCCACCAAGCTGGAAAAATGTGCTTCGCTCCCTTCGTTCGCGGCAGCCATTTTAAAACTATTATCGGAAAAAAAATTTGGGGACCTGAATATTTTACAGAACCAGTCAGCGAAGTACTACTTTCTTGGCATACGGTCTGGCTTTTATGCGATCCACGTGGCGCTACTGCTGGTCCTTTTATTTTTTATGTTCCTGAATTCGCTTTTTGCCATGCGCACCCCTGTCCCCTCAACAAACAAAGAAAACGCATCTTTCTTATGAAAGAATAATGCCGTCTGCGTTTTTTTCATATAGGGTCTCGCGAAATCTTTATTGAAATGGAATCTAATGAAATGAAATCTTTAATGAAATCTCTCGCGCATGTCTGGTGAAAATTTCAGATTATTTCAATGATCACAGCTTGTGCGCATGGCTCTGGTTTTTTTTTTGTTTAGTTAATTAAAGATTGATCTTTCAGTTACTTTTTACAGCTTAGAAAAATATTTTGTAGATCCTGAGATATTTGATGCCAAATATGGCCAGTTTTGCGAAAAATTTTTACTTCCTTCGAAGATGAGGACACTATTTTCGGTATCTGAAAGGTAGTGACTAGTTCCTAGACACTTTGACTGGCAGAAAAAACACTTTGACAATCGGCAACGGGCTTCGAAGTTTTAAAGAACGAAAAATGCCATCTGATCATATTTGACAACCATGCGACCAGGGTGTCTTGCAGGTGACAATTTTTTCAATATGAAACCTTTTATTCAATGTTCTAAAGAATGTGTCATAAATATATAATTAAGAATAATGAAAAAAGGAATGAATCCCGAAAGAATGAAGAATGTAGACCGAGCTTTTTGTCTTCAAATTAAATAAAACGTTTACAGGATACGGAAGAAATATGCCGTTTTAATTTGGCCGAAGTGTCTAAGATTTAGACATTACCTATCTGAAACAGCTGTGGCAGAATGTCATAGTCTGCAAACTGGATGAAGAATGCTTGGTTTTTCGAAAAACCCTGGCCTTTCTAAATGTACTGGACCTCAGAAAAAATATATGGGACTATTCATTTGTAAGGGGTTTCAGTGTATCAGTCATCTCCCTCTTATCTTGCTAATGCTAATGCCTTGAGCTTGGTGGGATTTTTCTTTATTTTGTCATCCCAATCTTAGGAAAAGTTCACTGGCAACTAAATTTTTGAAATGTTTTAGGGTGATTGACCTGGAAAAAAGGTGAAAACTGTACAGTAGTGGAACTGTAGAAGGTCTTGAATTTACTTTTCTACCCTTTGGAAATTTTAAATATTATCTCTTCCTGGAATCTTTTTCAATATTAGGGGGGGGGTACGATACTGGGCTAAAATTGAAAAGCCCATTTGTTCTTCCTTTCAGTCAAAAAAAAAAAAAGAAAAAAGAAAAAAAGAATAGCTAAAGTTTACAAGACAAATCATTAGTTTTCTTGAGAAAATAGCTAGTGGAGCAGGGAATTTTGTATTGATTCAAAGTCAAAGTTTCCATAGGGTTCATTATCAACCATTTCAAAATCCTTAGTAGAGGAGGAGCAACTTAATTACATATTAGTTATATATGTAATTATCAATATAAAAACTGATGATGATAATTGGTCTGAATAATATTTGAATAGTTTTATGTTGTTTTTATTACCAAAAAGTTATATAATTGGAGTTGCAGTTCTAATAAAATGACTTAACCCCATTCGTAGGGCAGGCTCTTTGATGGATGTTAGAAGGGATCCTATCTAAAATCTACAATTGACGTCCCATCTAAATGAAGTATATCAACAATTTATAAAAAATTTTGGAAAAAAAAAATTACTGACCTAAATGGCTTGCCAAATGGCTATGCAAAAGTACTGCACTCCCACTTTAAAACCAGAATTTATGCAAAAGCATTGTGTGTTTTTTGAGGAATTTTACCTTCGAAGTGGTTTGACTGCCAAGAACATTATTTTAAGGCCTCTGCATTGCTGCTCTGCTGGTCCTCTCTTTACATTTTTTTCTTTTATGTGCATTTATATGCATTTTATATTTTTTCTTTTCTTTTTTCTTTTTTTTTTCTTTTATTTATATATATTTTTTTCCTTTTATCTTTTATATCCTCGATGCACCTCCATGGTGTTCTACCTTCAAAGAAAATGCCTATTTCTTGTTAATTATATTAATATTAATATTAATCAATATTAATTTATATTTTAATATAACGTAACGTTTTATTACACTTTCATTAAAAAATTCACACGGCCGTAACTTACTTCCGGCTTGCTTGGGATCGCCGATTTGATAATTTTTTATTAATAATCATTGGGTAGATTGCAATAATTACACCCAATTTGGGTATTGCTCTGGATGCTGTGATGCACCAAAAAGTGCTACGAACCTGGTTTAAAGCCTAGTACTTGTGCATATGCAGATATATTGTCACTAGTCTCCAGTCTACATTTTATGCACAAACTTGTATAAAATGAGCACTCTGGGGGGCCAGCAAAATAGTCTTCTTAGACAGGTAGTTTATCAAATACCTTATATAATCTGGGGTGCAACAATAGACACACTTTCCAGACTGGCACTTCAAAGCAACTATTTTTTGGCATATTTATATATTTTATGAAATTTAGCATAAGGATACTTTTCAAGCAGATTCAGTTTCAAAAAAGGCAATTAAGTTATCACTGTCCTAAAGGTTTTTTTTTTTTTGTTTTCAAATGTAAAATGTTATGATAAATGGCTGAACATCAGAGTTAAGATATAGGAGTCCTGAGAGCCACTTCTGCAATTGTGAAAGTTTCTTGCAAATTTCTCTAATTCATCATTTAATCTAACTTCATCATACAGCCATTTCTTAAAGGGAGTGTCATACTTCTTACAGGACTAAAGAATATTTTTTCGTTCTTGAGATAGTTAGATTTAAAGTTCTTAATATGAATGGAAAATATGCTCAGTTGTGATGGCGTCAAAATGACCCCAATATTCTGTGAAATTACAAATTTGAATATCTAAAATACTGTAACAGATAATTTCATGAAGTTTGCCATAAAGAATCCTCGATACTTACGAAAAAAAAATTAATTGTATTTTTTTGGGAAATGTACCCGAGTAACTAGTTCCAGGCCCTTTTTGAAATCGTGTCTGCACATTAAATCTCAAAAACCGTGTTTTCTCAGTGGTTGAGACAAATATATTTGAAATCAGAACCATTATAGATTTTCAAAAATAAAAAATTATCACTCACATTTTTCTCCAGTCCTAGTTATTGCCGTGTCAGCAAAAAATGAAAAGGGACTGGAACAAGAAATAGGTTTGAATTTTAAAATTAATTTATTGATTTTCTGGAAGAGTGTATAATAAAGAAGATTCCCTGAAAATGTTGTTCCATAAAATATGAGAGATGTTGAGATATTTTGGATTTTGTAGCAATTTTTGTTTCATCTTGATGACATCACAACTGGGCATGCTCAAAAATCTTTAAACCTAAATATCTCTTGAGGGACAAAAGATTGAGGATTACATCAGGGCGCGTAGCACCTGAATTGTAATCCTGATTTTATGAATAAAATCGAAGCCAAGTCATTAAATAAATGACCCTGGGGTGTTTACCAACAGGGGTACCATCTACAGGAATATGGTATGCTGAAATAGCAGAACGATGAAAACCTATTGCACTGTGTCCTAGACCTTTTTCAAAAAGTTCAGCTAGAAAATCTAAAATGGAATTTACATTACATCTAATGGGATCAATTTGTTTTTGATAACACCAATTAGCCCACTTTTCTCCTGGATTCTGAGATAAGGGAAAAAGCCCTTTTTGATATTCCCTCCGTTGCCAGATTCTCCCTGAAACTACCCAGGCCACTAGTTTTAAAGACCTCTGTTGAATTAGGGGATGAAATTGACCCTGGGGATTTAATAAGAGGTCCAGTGTTGATGGTAAGAGAATTGGGTTCCTCAC